>JPKZ01000758.1:256120-271807 GCA_000803305.1 Toxocara canis
AGGAGCTATTAATAAGAAATATACGCGGCGAAAACGAACGTTCCTACCTAGAACAGTCAGGAACGCCGAAACGGCAACGGATCGATGGGTTTCGCCATGCTCATTATTTTGAAGAGGTCATTGGGGACCGATGAAAAAGAGCAAAATTTGACGGGATAAACGAAACGAGAATCCGATCATCGTAGTTGCATGGCTTTTCCATGACGATTCATTAGCGTAATTTTTGCCTTAAAGTTACTCCAGTGGATTACTTGCTGAGGATTTTAAGACTGAACACAAGCTAACAAGCTATCTCTCATATCAACGAGCTTCTTCATCGATACCCAACCAAATCTTCACATCAGATAGCACAACATACGAGAATTGTACTACAGATAAACGCAATAAGATTCCCAACGATCGCATAAAAATTGTCGAAAACGCGAGAATGACGGTAAACAAGAAAGAACTATGAGCAAAATCGATTTTTGCCAACAAAGCGGCCTACCACCAAACATATTCACAGAAGTCGACTCGACGTTATACAGTCACGAGTGATGACGACGATATATCATTTCAAGTGTTTCAAAAATATAAAAATTTCTGAAGACAATCAAAAGAGCCTTTTTTTTTAACTGTGAATTTTCTACAAAATGTCAACCATTTCATCAACGGTCTATGATCGGATATTTAAACAGATCCGATAGGCCAGTGATCGATTGTTGAAGAAAACGCAAAAATTTTCGAAAGAAAAACGAATGTAAGTGAACGTAAAAACCTTATCGGTGTTGGTGAGAAATATTAGGTAGATATTTCAAAAATGATAATATTAACGATTTCTATCCATCACGACCACCAGATATAAGATTTGTCGTAGCCAATTGTTTAGTCGAAAAATGCCAGTTAAGTTGGCATTCACAAATACTAAGCGATTTTTGAGACATTCCTTCCGAAAGGAACGAAGAGAACAAAAGAGGAATACTTAAATGATAAACATTTTTTTAAAAAAAAAAAGCTTACTGGAAAGTTAAAAATAGTCTACCGTCACAATAAATTCAGATTTGATAAAGGATGAAATTTCATTTAAAAAAATTAAATGATCACATGTATTTTACTTCGTAACACAATTTTATGCACCGTTTGAAAACGTTATCAGACGAATGAAAATGCAACAAACAACGAGAGGAATCGCGTCTTATGCATGATCATCAACGACGGACAATTTTGTAAACAAGAGGGCAACTTCCCACCCGTTAATCAACGCTTTTTACTTTATTTCCTCCTGTTATCACCGGCAAACAGAACTGTATTTGCGCTTTGTTGACAACCCCTACTTAAGTGGTTGTATTGTCGGATAGTATTTCTTTAATCATTTTTGCTAGGATGTTAAGACTAAAGACTAGGAAGAGAACAGAACGACGTTTCGAATGATTTTTATTCGATTCCTAAAACGTAATTAATCGAAAGAGGTTTATTCAAAATTAAAATTCCATTTCGTATTCCACACACAAAAAAAACTGATTTATAATTTGCCAAACAAAGTTAATGAAATCAACCATTTTTTCCAAAAAGAATTCGTTTGCCTCGTTTTCATTTTTAGTCTCACATTTGAAAAGAAATCGTTATATAGGCATATTTTACAGTTGGTACAAGCTTTAAGATACACACAGAAAATAGTGTATTTTAACGAAAACTATGTGTACGGGCGGAAAGAAAACGAGAAATAAAAAACCCCATATATGTCTAATTATTTGTAAATGATGATCGGCTATCAGCTATCATGATGTACAGATATCAATTTCAGATCTACAGCTATAATCATGGAACGGCTCAATATGATCGTGTATCAATTTTCATTCATCTCCTATCGCCTTGACCATTTTATACAAACATTTCTAGACATCCGCTGATTTAAACCCTTCCATAAACATCGCAACAGTCTCAACAAAATTTTAATTTCGCATCGGTCATACATTTCATTCAATTATTACTCGTTACACATTAAAAGTTATTACTAGTTTATTTGTCGAGCTCAAAGAAAAATTCGACAACTCAACAACTAGCACATGACAATAACGTTGAAGTGCGAACACATGATATGCGAATAACATTTGTTGCAATAAAAGCTTATTGTTTACATTACTCCTATCTTACTCGTTTGCAAGTGTTCCCATACATATTGATCGTTGATCCATTTAGTTCCAAAAACGAGCGAAGAAGTTCACAAATTAAGCAGAACTAAACAGCAATGATATCTGCTTTCTACTGGTGATAATTTATCAACCAACTGCATAAATGCTATCAAATTCTACAAAACAAAAACCGGTGTAGTGAGGCTTCGGCGAAATAATAAATGGAATTGAAGTTGACTCGCGTGAAAACTTTATTTAAAAGATGCTTCATGCAAGAAATTTTAAACCACTAAACTTGCTCACTCGAATTATGGGAAACTTTTAAAAAGCTGCGAAAATCGAAACGATTGTCGGAGCCGGAATTGATGTCCGTCATCGATGAGAACTATAAAGTAGTTTTATTGAATCGCAGTCGATAAAGTTGTTAATAAACAGCCGTAAGAGTATTTGGAGAGAAGGTCATAAAGCGTTTCGGTCATATCGAAAACTGCATGTGTACTTGTTCGTCTGCCAATATTTATAAGTGAATGAAAAACATCGATACTACTGCCGCCCATGTATGTATATATAGAGTCGCTTAATGTGACCGCATATTCTAAGCTTTACGACGCAGGCGAATTTCAGAAATTAATTCCGGCCCAAGCTAACAGTATTTGGAAATTTTTATTTTGGACACCTAAACGAACTAAGATCATTTCCATACCACCGATCGAATGCTGTAAACTTAGAAAGTAAGACAGTGTTCGCTAGGCGGAGGCAAAAAAATTCAGCAAAAGGTGGCGCCCATTTACAAAAATGTGTAACCTTAGACGGCATTTGGTTTACATCATTCGCTATTTGCGCATTTCGAATGTTGTTCTGTAACATGGTTACTCCAACCCTCCCTTCCCCCCCCTTGAAGATTCTAGGTTATGAAATTTTTCATTTAGAAACGTTTATACCACTAGCGTACCCGTTGAGAATATAGCAATACATAGAAACGTTTCGTCTATCGTACTTACTGTTTGCTTCGAGAATACAGCAAACATCCAAACTGAAAAAAAAATAACGACTGAAACGACGTGAATCGTTTTTGCTTTGTAAAGAAAAAATCTATCCAGAATGAAAAAATTTTAGTGAAAATATAAACTGAAAAAGGTGACTGCTATGATCTTAAAAAAAAAGTGCCCATCCGTAAAACTCAATGAATTTTAAATATTATGACCAAATAATCAAACTCGCAATTAGTTTATTGAAGATATACATTCGTTTTGTCATTGTTGAATAGCGATTGATTATTAGAAAAAAAATATTAAAAGAAAAGAAAATGACAAATTTTATGAACGAATGAAAATTAAGATTGTTTTTTTTTTGCACTTTGTTTCTGGTGGAAATTTTTTTAGAAAACTAAATTTAAACTATAAATTTTATAAAATATCATTCGAATTTCATTGATTCCCTCGTTCTAAAATTAACAACTTCGACTATAGTGAGTGCAAATGACATCATTGAGAACATATTTTACAAACATTACGAAACGTTGTGAACTTTCGATGCTTTGAGATCAAAAACCTAATACGTGGTCAGACTAAACTTGATCATAAATCAACTAATTTTTTCCGCGCAAATATGATGCCCTTAAAGAAATCATTAAAACGGTATTTTAGCAAATATTTCGTTCTTGGTCTATGAACACAATACTGTGGAAGAAGATACGTTTTTGGGTAAAGATCATATGAAAGAAGATACATACTTTTTAAGAAAAGTCATAAGAAAGAAGATACCACCTTTTCGGGCAAAAATCATTAGAAAGAAGATATCTTCTTGGGAAAAGATCACAAGAAAAATTATAAAATGTCAGCAGCTTTCGAAAATATTTATAAAACTACCAGCCAGAAGGCGAGCTGTTTCGTGGGCTATCATTTAAAAGAAATTGTTCAGTGAATGATAACTTTGATTGCTGCGTGATAAGAATATGGGAGTAGTATACATCATATCGGGCAGGATCAAATTGATAAAGACTGAAAAAAATAGACCATCCTTCTGTGTGCTTATCTCTAACGAATCTCCTTGAAGGTGTGAACTTCATGTTCGCTCTAAAGTGCACTGCTGCGGGATATTTTTTTGCTAAGAACAAAAAACAGTTTATGAAATGACGGCAGCGGTTTGAACAAAGGGAAACTGCTTTCCGCTTGACGCAGAAGTACATCTATTGCAAAGCGATAAATCTGCGCTTCGATATGACAACTGTCAACAGATAAATTACTTGAAGAGATTACTGCTAATAGGCGAAGCTGGTTTGGCCCGATTGGTCGCCCCATTTCCTCTCCCCCCTCCTCCATTCTGGACAATGCAATTCCCATGTATAATTTAGTACGGGCAACGTTGTAGCGTAACAGTGAAAATTTGCCATGAACAATGCCATCATATAATTGAACATTAATTAATGCTAATTAGGGTATTGCTTTAACAAAAGAAAGACGGTATCTTGCAATATTTTTATAATCCTATTGCGCTCCAAGGCATGCTTATGCAATTTTTCCATGTTCGTATGCATTTAACAACAACGGTTGTTAAATGCAAATTTAACAACCGTTGTTGTTAAATTTGCATTTAACAACAACGGTTGTTAAATGCAAATTTAACAAAAAATAAACTTTTTTAACACGGAATTCGCTATAAATATTAAGCAAAAACGCGACAAATACACCATATGAAATCATATTTTAAAGCGATGCAAATCGAGAGCACAAATACTCAAATACGAGAACAAAAATTTGAAGGCAATCGTGCAAAAAAATCAAAGCACTCAAAAGATGATCATTTTGCTAGCAAAAATTGTTTTAAAAATTTTTTTGAAATTTTTTAAAAACTTTTCTACAATCTCAGATCAAACCAAATCGAGTCAGTTTGATTTCGCTCAACAATTACAAAAATCGTTCTTCTTTTTTTTTCCCCCCCCCTTCCCCCACCCTCTCTCCACTCTATTTCCACCTTTTTTCCCTCTTCTCTTTTTGAACATCGATCCTATCTTCACTTTCTTCTCTTCATTCTAAGCCTAACTAGAACGCGGCAACATACGCTTCGATCCGTTTCCATTTACTCACTACTTATTGACTTTAAAGGTTCGACTAGCCAAAAGTAACCGTCGATACTCATTACTTATTGACTTTAAAGATTCGATTAGCCAAAAGTAACCGTCGATAAACGGACCAGTGGTACGAAAAAGCGATAAATACGCTTATATGCAGAAGGATATGACACTAAAACCAACGTTTTGAAGACTCCAGCAAGCATGTAGTATTTACGCGTTGTATTTGCTGAATGCCGCATAACGCGATCGAGGGAGGAGAACTGCTGTGTCATATGGCAAGCAAACGCAACTACACACAAACTGCTCGATGTTCTATGGTGTTGTTGTTGTTGTGGACCGTTACCGATGGTAATACCCGATAGTAATACCTCCAAAACAAATGATATTTTAAAAAAATATTTTTCTAAAAAAAACGGTATATTTATAGAACCAAATGTCAAATGTTTTCAAATGCTTGTGTTTTGCTCATTTCTCATCTCCTTTCAAAATGTTGCCTTTGTATTATGTATTTTCATCTTTAAGACTTGAGAGGCAGTAAAGAACGATCATTGGTTTACTTGTGATTAGAAGTTTTGTGCACAACACATCTTTTTCGCGAATGATAAACTATCGCGTTTTATGAATAGCATAAGAACTCAAAAAAAAAGAATTAAGCTTATTATCGCTAAGAAAAAAGAAACTGCATCATACTAGACTCAGAAAAAAAACGTGACTTCCGACAAGAATCGCTTCATTCTCACTTATCACAGCTGATAACCTTTGCTACAAATTGTTAATGAACCTCTCCCATAATATTGCCCCCTACCCCCTAGAAAAGCATTTTTCTTAAATTATCTATTTTAGAATATGAGATTTTTATTTCAAAGCAAGTAGTCCTAAAATTGAGCGACAGTTTATTCGATGACTACAGTGTGCGAGTAAAGGTCACTTGCCAAAAGCGCACAACTATGCGCTTTTTTTTTTCCAAATCGCCAATGCGCCGGCCTTGATTACAAGCAGAATCTCATATATGCGCATTCATGTTATAAGTTTCCCCAGAGAATGATTATTTTCGGTTTCTTAAGAATCTCCTAATTACAAATTATGAAATGAGAGAATTTCGCAATACTAGTTTACTGATGGATGATAATTCCATATAGTGGAGAAGATCCACCATAAATAGCAATGCTCATTTCATTCGCGAAAAGAAATATGTTATGCAAACAACGAAACTGCTTAGCCTCAAGAAAAAAACGACAGCTATTAATTAATAAAGCATTTCAACACCTATATTTACGTTTAATAGAAGTAATATACAAGAAACTAAATGAAATATATAGCGTGTAAAATTAATCAGTAACATAATATAAGAACGTTTTAAAATGATCTTCACATCGAGCCTAATTACAACTACAGAATAAACGTTCATTCGAACTGAGATCATATACGAAGTTTACTACGTTCACAGAGAACAACACAGCGATACGATGATATCATCGAGTAACTGAATAACTAAATAACTGAATTTAACTGAATTTAACTGAATAAGTAACTGAATTTCTGAATAACCTCTCTGATCGCTTTAGATTTTGATCCGAGACAATATGTGAGTTTCATCTGCCGCCATATCGATAACACACCATCACGGGTAATCCGTTCATCTTATATTAGTAGGTTTTGAAAAATATTCATATACTTACTCGTATCGTCGAACAGAGACATTTGGCACTTATTTATTTCACTAACTAATCCATTCTCTGCAATTCTATAGAGTTTTGTAGTCAAACTCAGCAATGATTTAACGACGAATTTTAACGCTGAATCCATTGAACCTAATATGTCAAACAATCGCATATGAGAGCGGTTTAAGTTTTTCAAAGATACTAGAAACAATCAAAATATTCATTTATTTCATATTATACTAATTAATATTGCACTAATCAATTAATTATATTATACTAATTAATATTGTGCTAATTAATTACGTCATATTATACTAATTAATACTGTACCAATTAATTACATCTTATTATACTAATTAACTACATCAAAATTCTGTTCCCCTGGTCGATAAAGATGGAGAAGAAAAAAGCAAATACCAAGAACTGAAACGAAGCACAAAGTTGGAGGTTGGAACGCAGAGATGGTGATAGCAATGATGTTCAAGTTAACGATTCCAAGCACGCTTAAAATGCGTAATGTAGGACAGAGGGGAAAGAAAACTCGCCAAATTTTGCTCTCATATTTGCTTTTTGCTCTTCACGAAAAAGAAATTCGTTTTTTTTCTCTTTCATAGTAAGCTTCTTTTTTTCGTTCGTCGTAGTGGATTGATTTAAAATTGTTTTTGAATATGAGCCCAAATTGTTTATTTGCATCCTTAGGGAACGGCGATTATCATAGTAGTCGTTTGTTGTGGGTAAGGTGATTTATTGTCGCTCAAGTTATCAGCAGATGACATTCAAGTATCAGCAGACTTTCAAGTTATCAATTATGAACAAGTTGAACTTTCAGCAACGTCAGCACATTCCTACTCATTTGTAGCGATTTTTACTAGCATACAACCTGAAAAAAAAAAGTATATACGAAATTTCGTTTCGAATGTACCAATGTGGCCAGAATGCATTTTTGACACCGGGATATCTATTGAAATATTTTTCATATTGGCTATTGTAAAAAAAAAAAATAAAGGCATATTTGAGCATCTATGCATAGTTCTGATAATTTCGCAAAAACTCTCTCATAATTAATTGGTTTTATTAACCATTGATATTCACCTTTTTTATTAACATAATTAATAATAAATTATTAATAAATTAATAAATTAAAATTAAATTATTAATAAAAATTATTAACAAAATTAATTCACCTTTTATTGTTACATGCGGGCAAAATTTGCGGGTTACCGAACGAGAATGAGCTCATTTTTATTGGTTGTTCCTAAATTATGGCTATTTTTTCTTCCATTCGAGTGAATAGGTCATTTCAATAAAAGCATGCTCTACATCAAAGATGCTGACCAGGTATACGGTGTCCAGTATAAACAATGCTTATGCTCACTGAAAATATATATCGAAACATTTCTCCTTACTTCTCCAGTCTTCTAAACAAAATTAATTCACCTTTTTTCGCCCAGTTATTTTCGCTGAAAAAAATATATCACGCTCTTTTATAGTTCCTATTCCATTTTTGCATTCCATCTGCATGCAAAAAAAAAACTATCTAAAAATGCAGCACATTTGAAAGATTGTGCCGGGTACTGTTGGCAAAGCAAATGGTACCGCCAGCGGAGTGCAGGTTATGCATAGGGTAGAAATGAAAGATTCTGTACCGTAGAGGCGACATCTTAGTGCGCATATAGCAAGAAAAGAGCCAATTACCCAAGCTAAAATATATATCGAAACATTTCTCCTTACTTCTCCAGTCTTCTAAACAAAATTAATTCACCTTTTTTCGCCCAGTTATTTTCGCTGAAAAAAATATATCACGCTCTTTTATAGTTCCTATTCCATTTTTGCATTCCATCTGCATGCAAAAAAAAACTATCTAAAAATGCAGCACATTTGAAAGATTGTGCCGGGTACTGTTGGCAAAGCAAATGGTACCGCCAGCGGAGTGCAGGTTATGCATAGGGTAGAAATGAAAGATTCTGTACCGTAGAGGCGACATCTTAGTGCGCATATAGCAAGAAAAGAGCCAATTACCCAAGCTCATTAATAAATCGAAGTAACAACTTCCGCTAGATTTGGTGCGGATACCCATTAATTAAACAAATCAACGAAATAAATAATTAACTTTATGCGGCACAATATTTCGGCATTAATTGGCCCTTAACATATAGAAAGCAACGCATTGTGTGGATGGGTCATGTTTATATGTAATCGAATTTAGCGCATCACAAAGTTGTCATCACCATTCATCATTTCGGTGTGTCCATGCATGTTTACGATAATTCCCGTTCGATGCATCAGCCTTATTCCGAACAGTGATTTATTCCCTACCGATCAATAAAGATCAGTTGCGGTGATATAGCTACAAAGGAGTGGATGGTCGGAGATCATAGTAGCAAGCTAATTTGACCACTGAATACGGAGAGAGAGAGAGGAGCATTGATAAAGATCATTTACTGCAAGTGGATATAACAAAAAGACGGTTTGATACGGCGGCATGATAACCAGCCTAATGATGGAGATCATTCTCGAGGGGATACGAAATCATAGGGAGGACCAAACAGTAGTGATCTCTCTACGATCGGAACAGAATATCGAATTACAAAACGTCCTTGAGATAAACGTTTCAAAGGCGTCGTAAGAAGCGCGGAACCGTTATCGCGATATGTGCTTTCGCAAAGACGAAGTTACAGAACGCATTCAAGGGGATTTATAGGAGCTCATGAATCGTCTAGAAATTCCCATAATTTAAGATATTTTTCAAGTGGTTGAGTCGAAAAGAATGTGCAAAAAAAACATTTTATCGAAACTTTTGGGCGACAAGTGGGCTAAATTCAAATTTTTGCCTAAGGAATATTCTTGTGACCGCTTAACACGTAAGCTTTATTATGATTATTTCACTAATTACTAGCAATCTTCGAAATCGGCCGTTCTCATCGGCGCAATTGTAAATCCATCTATTTTCCATCCACTTGACGCCCACTTCTTAACAGTCGAGTTGTAACAAAACCGAAGCAAAGTTAGTTCGGTCCCAGTCCAGCTCTAAAAAAAGTAATGCAAAAAAAAACAGTGCATATTACAGGATAATTTCTCTGGTTGAATGACCACAAAATTCACTTATGGTAAGCTATTTAGTTGTGAACTAGAGCGAAACGTTTACGAAATCATTTCTTGAAACTTCAAGTTTCTTTAGAAAACAAATAATCGTAATCGAATAATAAGCCGTAGCGATGGTCAAGAAAACTCAAAAAAATGCCTAAAATGCTCTATCTGAAAATTTTCACTGCGAGGAAGAAAAAATTTTTCAAGAAGTTATACTTACGCTATTTTTAGGAAGCAGTCAATGAAGTATTTGTGAGAGAGCAAATCCAGTGACATTTGGCAGCACCTTATTCTAGAATTTTTTCAAAAATTTTTTGATCTTAAATTCTTCAACAGATTGCAAAATTTTTATACAATCAATGTCGCTTTAAATACTCTACATCTTTCACCGAAACTATTTTGCATTTTTCAACGCACTCTGAACGTCTTCTTCACTTTCATTGTCCCAAATTTGCAAATAAGATACGAGACACGGCCGGATACGACACGAAACACGATCGGAAACGACACAATATACGATCGGAAACGAAACGAAACGCGGTCGGATACGATACGAAACACGACCGGAAACGAAACGAAACGCGGTCGGATACGATACGAAACACGACCGGAAATGATACGGAACATGACCGGATACGATCGAAAACACGATCGGAAACGATACGAAACACGATCGGAAACGGTATGAAACACAGTTGGAAACGATAAGAAACACGATCGGATACGATACGAAACGGAAACGTATATTATATTCTCGAAACGTCTATTATATTCTTGGAACGAACTATCGCTCAATTTTAGGAATACTCCCTTTGAAATATAAGAGTCTAATATAAAAACTTACATGAAGGCAATTGTTCGGAATAAAACATTCCAAAAAAAAAACGAGAATTTTAAGAGAGAATTTTATGCGGAAAGAGCGGAAAAAAAGTGAAGTTTCTCTTAAATATTTGCTCAGAATTTACACTTCTTTAAAATTTGGTTGAAAAATATTTCTAGATCTTTCTGAATTTGGCAGTTTTTTTTTCTGCTTTGAGCACTTTCAAACGAGTTGTGGTCATAGGTTCATACACAGCAAACGTGATGCTCGTCACAAGATATGTTTCATTATAGAAAAAATTAGTCACGGCGTAAGAAAGCGCATTAATTTTGCGCACAGTGTAAGACGCTTGGAACTAGTCATGCCATAGCCATATGACTCATTCCTTTAAAGAACTTTTAAGGATCGCTTAAATAACATTAGATGTTTATGTTGGAAAAAAATCGCTGAAAAAAGCCGGATCGAAGACATAAATGCAATCAGCTAAGAAATTTCTGTTACAGTCAACGCTTATAAATTCGCACCTATTCCTTTCTGCGTAGTGTCTCACCATTCAATTCTACGCTTCAATTCCGCTTCTGAAAACTGAAATTTGCAAAGCTTTAATTCAATCCTTCGTCAGGCTTCTTCCCGTCTTCGATCTTCCCGTCTTCGATCTATAATAAGTGAAATTCTCGCACTCTTCGATTACCTGCGAATGCAATCGCATGGAAACGTTACTTCGTTCAAACTTCCACCATCAATTTCTATCTCGGTCAAGAATTAAGTTCCTCACCTGACAAGCTAAAACGCTAACATCCTTACGATTTAGAGTTGAAGGTACTTTGCTGAAAAAGGTTTTCGTGCACGCAAATTGCAACGAAGCGCTATTGGAGCAAGTCTGAGAACGCTTCCAGTATGAACAATGCATAATCCCCGAAAATAAACAACAGCTATTTTAACAGTTCTTGTTTATGTTTAGCTCTTATAAAGTTCGATAGGCTCCCAATAAAACAGTCGTAATCGTCAAAGTAGTAGTGCTAGATTAATTTTGCACTAGAAAATTTAATTTCGTCCATGGAGTTTCAGGTTCGTTCCACATTTAAAAAAAAAGGAAATCTTTTGTAAATTTATAAACGCATCTCATAGATGGGAATTTCGTTTCAAGTTTATCTTTTAGATTCTGTACTTGCACTTCCCTCCAAAAATGGTATTATACTGTACTAATACCACCCACAACTGGTCGTACGGTACCTGTACTGTACTTGGCGGTTGAGGTGTGGTACGATACTGTACCAAGTATTTTGGCCCAAAAAGTACAATACTTATATTGTACCTTTAGCACCTGCAGTTTTTCTTATTATGCACGAATAAAAGAGCATAGACTACTTTATTGATAAGTAAAATAAACTCAATTTCTCAAATGAACAATTCGTCCCCATCAGTCAATTGTCGAGACGCGTCGGGGACCAACGGTGAAATTTAAAACTGTGGGAGCGCGGTAACGCCAATCTGCATCTCTCGCGAGCGAAGTACATTTTAAGTACAATTACAGTCAAAAATGGTAGGATGTACTTGTACTTTTTTCCAAAAAATCGGTACGATACTCTACTTGTACCAACCCTCAGAAAGTCACACTGTGCTGTACTCATACCGTACTTGCGATTTTAAATTTGGTACGATGCTGTCTATACCTGGTATAAGTACAAGTACAGTACGAAAAGTATTATACTTCTTGCTACGATGGCATCGCTGTTCCTCACCACCCTCCGTACTTGATCCTTCATTGCATCACTGATTATAGCCGTAGTTGTGTCATTGGTCTAGCGCTGAACTGTACTTTAATTAGGCAATGAATTTTTTCAAATAGATTCTACTCACTACCGATCTTCAGTTATCAATTATGATCTTTACAATACATGTCATTTTTTAATGTTTATGGGGTGGCCAAAAAAATTTTTGCTCAACATACTCTTCCATCCCCCCCCTCCCAAAAAAACGGCTAAAGTAAAAGGTTGTCTTCTTTTGATGCCTCTCGATACGTCCACCAAGAAATTTAATGGACATACAAGATCTATGATTCATGATCGGACTTTCGTGGAATGGAATTATACAATTTTTGCATGCCGATCCCTCGCCTCGCTCGTTCGCTTACGCTAACGATCCAGTTCAGCAGTACACTTCCAAAAGAGCATCACAAACGATAAGCGATGTGGTCTCGCCCTTTGGCGCTTTGCCAGAGAGAATCGCTGTGGTAAAGCTTTATTTGCTGTTCGTTACGTTTGTCGACCTTGACGCATCATTACGTTTTAAAATATTGCACTATTTCAAACTCGATCGCCCAATAAAACAATCTACCCGTCTTTCAAAGTAACGACTTAAGTACGGTCACCTCTCCTCAATGCGTTGAGATGCTCAGACACGAAACTAATCCCGCTCCCCCTGTACAGTTGGAATCAGGGGGGAGGGGTTGGGGGAGGAGTGGTAGCTGCGCCCCCCGCATCATTTCTCATAGGAAGAGTTAGAGGCTAAGAAACTGCTTTACCCTCTAATCCCGCTCCCCCTGTACAGTTGGAATCAGGGGGGAGGGGTTGGGGGAGGAGTGGTAGCTGCGCCCCCCGCATCATTTCTCATAGGAAGAGTTAGAGGCTAAGAAACTGCTTTACCCTCTAATCCCGCTCCCCCTGTACAGTTGGAATCATATATGGACAAAGCATGCGCATTTTCCAAACCGTGGAAGCCGCCTGCAATTTTGAAATTTTGTCAAGAAAAATTGTGAAGTTTTCCTTAGAGGCTGTCTAACATTCTGAAATTTTCTGTCTCTTTAGCCGCTGCTGGTCACCAAAATCCTTTTTTCACGACACTGTTTAGCGTTCTTCGGCCAAAATCGTCAGCAGTAAAATTTTAATCCGAAAATCGCCATCAATAATTCTCGTTCCGGAAATTCTTTTTGGTCGCTCATGAAATCTGTCATTGCTTAAGTGTAACAGTCGGGGAGTGCAGCGGAGGGGGTAGGGGGGCTAGAGATGGGGGGAGGGGGTCAGGAGGAGGAGGCGAATATGAATTCATAATGCTGAGCCGTGGAACATTATGAGTTAGTTGTCCATGTGCCGCAGTTTACCAATTTCTTAAACCATCATTTGCGATCCACACTTGCGTACCAATAACAAGTAATTAACTAAAATTTTGAGAAAAGAAATGAAAAGAATATTATAAAGATTACGAATTTCGCTAAAAAAAGAATATGCTGCTTCAAATTGCCACTAATACTTTGCGGTTTTACTTGTCGTATATTGGCACGGATCATGCCAATTTCACGTGAACACTTCGTTGAATGTTAACACAGAAAGTGAGCACATTTGCGACCCGTAATGGTCGTGGACTTTGAACTTTCGTTGTGGGACCATCACGATCTTTGTGTTAAACGGATCTCGATGCACGTACGCATAGACGGTAGCGCTTAAATGAAACGAAAAGATGCATCTGATAATAAAGGAAAACAAAAATTGTTTTTCCAACTGTTCACTTTTCGCAGTTGATAAAAGTATTGCAAAAACGAACACTGATCAAGGCTGGAATTGTCCAAATGTACGACAAGTGGATATATATATATATAATGTATAACATGAAGCCTGAAACGTACTAAGTAATAATGCAAGGGAAAAATCCAAGGAATAGTGACCGCAATAAACCTCGAATAAACCGACTCATATAAGAGAAATGCCATTCATATTTCATCAAAACTCCTGAAAGATGGAAAATAAATTAATCACCGGTGTTTTGTTTGGCGCTGCACTGTAGATATCATCTTTACGAATATATACACCTGCCCATACTGTCAAGAAATCGAAAATCTTTACCGTAGTGAAATGAGCGCTTTGAATTTGCATCTAGATTTGCCATTATCCGTTAAAGAAGCGCATAAAAGCGCATTTAAAATATTATCGAATATTATTTGGTTTGATATATTATATTATTTATGGTATTTATGATATATTTATGGCATATATATGGTATATACTCTCGGTCAGTATATTATAGATAATGGTGTTCCATTTTCTATAAGATACTTTGCGAAAGTAGCAGTTATCAAATGCGCTTTATGCGCTTTATCGCTTCTGACTTTCGAATTACTCCACCGGCTGGGCAGGGTATAAATTTCTCGCATTGGCCTTTCCTTGTTTCCGTAAAATCGGACAGATTTTTTTCCCCGCTAATAGAGAATTTCAAACATCTCAATTATTTGATTTTTCCACGTCGATCGTCGGCCGAAATTGTTGCAAATCCGCAACACTGGTCGGACATGCAAGTATTTGCATATACCTTTATGTATATATATATATATATATATATATATATAATGTATATGTATATATATGTATATATGTACATATATATGTGGGCTTGCCTTACATATATCTCAATGGTTTACACTTTCGATTTACTACGGAATTTGATAAATGATCAACCTTCAAGGGCATCTTTAGGTTCTCCAACTATTACACTCATATTTTGATGACGCCAGTGGTAGTTTACTGTTCTATTGGATTTGTCGTTGTGAAGTGCCAGACAGCATTACAATGACAGTTTCTTAAAATCAGTTCGGCTAAGAAAATATTTACGCAAGTTAAAAAAAAATGACTATCCTTTAAAACTTGTTCCAAAGCGCAAACACCGGAATTCCCTTAATTGCCGAAGTGATAGCGGAAGGAAAACACTGTTAGTTTTTTAAAGTAGCATTGAAATTAAGGTTACAAGCTCTGAGTTTTATGAAAAAAAAAA
Organism: Toxocara canis; assembly: GCA_000803305.1. Taxonomy (NCBI): domain Eukaryota; kingdom Metazoa; phylum Nematoda; class Chromadorea; order Rhabditida; family Toxocaridae; genus Toxocara; species Toxocara canis. The sequence goes on from JPKZ01000758.1 coordinate 271,634, forward strand.
GTCTATCAGATTTGCAGCGTTTTATTAACGACTCTATAAAACGGTGATCGCATAACGGATGTTTTATAGCAAAGCTTTTTATGTTGATAGCAAAACGCTGAATGCCCATATGACCTCTAAGAATTTCGATGAAGTAGAAGATTCAGGAAAGTTTTGATAAATTCCAGTGTGTGA
>JPKZ01000758.1:276543-291586 GCA_000803305.1 Toxocara canis
AAGAAGAGAGAGGGGGGGGGGGGGGGGTTGGAGGAGGAGGAGGAGGAGAGAGTGAAAATTGAGAGCATTTGGCACTGGAGGTCAAGATTCGAAAAATGTGCAAAATTAGTAGATTGAACAGAGAGCTTAGGTGTAAAATTCAGCGAACAAAACATCAACAAGCCAAAAAGTATTAATGGATGTCTGCAAAAAAAATGCTTACAATTTACCATGCCCAATTCAATAGTTGAAAAAAAAAAGGTTTTAAAAAAATTCATATGTCAAAATACTATGCCATCTTGCTAGCTCTTGTATTCTGTTGCTCAGCTTATCAGTAATAAATGTTTAAGCTTACAATTAAAAAGCGCATTATAATCATGCTTATCACTGATATATTACCACAAAGAAGACTCAACTTATTTCCAATGCGCTGCTTCATTATTTGCGTCTATTTAATCACAAATATTGTTGCTCCAAACTGCACGTTTCATTTAGCGTTAACCGAACCACTGTAAACAACGATCAGCAGTAGTCACTGGTTCTCCTCAATAAAAACATCTCAAGCGTGCAACATATGAGCGATTTGGAGCTTTGGTTCATCTTCTGAATTTGGCTGGAAAACTTGATTTTTGTTTTTTTTTCTCAATTTAACACGTCAAGTAAGATCGTAATGGAATGCATGGATTAATGGCAAAGCACGATTTAAGGACCGGTTTAACAAAACAACGATGTTGACACACACAACAGCATTCCATCGTTTACTACTCTTTCTCAGTGATTCATGTGTATAAAATATTCTAGTATCCTTTCATGCAGTGAATTTTTCTTTTTCTAAATTTTAAACAGACTTAAAAGGAGGCTTATTCTGGTTTTATTAAAGCAGAACTTGTTAGCTTATTCGTCTTTACTTTCATTAACTACGTTTGTTTACCATTTGTTTCATAAATCTTCTTCTCGTTCTTGACGTTAATTTCGTGCATGAAACGTTGTTTCGCTGCCTATAAACAAGCTGTACTGGTATATTTTGATTCTAGTAATCATGCCTTATATATGGATCTATGGTGTATCGGTAGGGTTTTGTTTCACTTTTCATAACGTTAAGCTCATTGCAAACTGTATCGGCTAATGTTCTTCTACATAGCGTTGACGACTCGGGGATGAAACATTGACTCGTTCAACTTCAATGTTAATTGATAATCACAAAATCTTTTGCCGACCTCTCCATCCTCTGATAATGGAAGTGGCTAATTGGGTCAGACGGACACATTGTACTAGGTGTACTGTTTCTACTGAGGACATTAAGAGTGGCACTTCAGTTGCCAGCCGCTATTGGCTAGTGTTGTCAGCTAACAGGTGGCAATTACTGGCGCGTTCAAAGTACGCCATCGATAATCGGTTGTTGAAGGGTTATAAAATTATATTTATCAGCGACGATTAGCTATGCAAGTTATGTGTTGCCAACAGTGATCGGTGTTTGCAATGAGTGAACGTGCACTTCTCGACGATTTGAAATATTTATCGCGTATAATCGATCGATCAGTGTGCAAATAGAAGACGAACACATGCGACTCAATGGAGAGTACCATTTGATCCTGGAGCACTTTAGAAGATCGTCGATCTGAGAAAAAAATCTAGTGCTGAGTCGAACAAGTGCGAGAGCTTTACGTCGATAAGTGGACCACGAATATACGAGTGGGACCAATCAGTTCAATAGCATATAACAACCATTACAAGAAGTGCGTAGTACTCTACGACACGGTAAAATCAAAACTCTAAGCGTTCTATGGTGGCTTCCTGATGGCTGCAAAAGCGAGTGGAACTCAACTAAGCTCTTTCGATCCGAGGCAGATCTTTCTTTGGTTGTTAAATGGCATGCCATGCATACGTCTATCTGTGCGTGCGTCCTGCCGTAACTTTGTTTTTTAAGTTCTTAATAAAAGCGAAGGCTCGTTGGATTCGTTGGTACTGTTTTGCCCTAGGAAGTCAGTTCCACATCCTAATTCATAATGGGCAGTTTATTGACCTCAAAGGAAGTTGTACTCCCTTGAACAACCAAAATGTTTGCATACATTTTGCTGTGGATCGGATTAAAAATTTCATTAATTGGGCGAATCTTTATGAGCGGTTGGATCGCATAGAACCTTCACGAAACCGGCTCGTTCGAATATTACACTTATAAAATTTAATAACTCTTGTTCATAAGTTGTTCCTTAGTTGAAACCACTGGCCATGCAATGCATATATAAATATATAAGATTAGACATGACATTACCACAACGTGCTTTACAGTGATATGCAAAGAAGTGTTATTAGTTGCAGAATAGACGCAAAGCAGCCACTAGCTGCGTTCGATTCTTCCATATTTGGTATGCCTACCATATTCGATTTGCTACGGCATTTAACGATTTTGAAGATAGTGCTAAGTTTACTCGGTTGAATATATTCGGTCTATACAAGGTAATCAACCAAGTATTCTTGAAAAATTTTTCATTTCGCACTCAAAAATAAGAACTCGATTTGTCTTTGTCTTTTCCATAATTTCTCGCAGATTTTCTATAGTCTCTACCGAAGCTTAGATTGACTTTGAATAGCATGCATAGGTGTAATTTTGAGATGTTTAACAATGTAAAATACTTCAGAACAACTTTTAGGTATTATCTTTGTATTGCGATCATAAAAACGTTTAAAAATCAATTTTTAAAAAAGCCATTTTATTTGCAACCAAAACCATTAGAAACGCTGCACAAACTGATGTGTATAGATGGCAAAGATAACGGAATATCACAACGAATAAAAACTCTAATAAATCCTCCATCCAAAATACAAGCGTTCTTCTTTTGATGGCTCACAATAAAAAACAATGAGAAAAAAATAAATAAATAAAATTTTTAAAGCGAACACAATAACGAATGTATAATAGAATGAAGCAGTGCACCAAAATAAAAAAATATTTGAAAGACAAACATATCCATTTAGAGATTATAAATTGACCCAAAATGGACAGATCGATAATTGTTGAAAAAATTTCATTAAGCAAACAATACTTGTGGCTATATGGCTGACATAAAATTTTTACAAACATAAACGTTGAAAAATATGAAAATATTCAACAACACATTGCCATCAAATCGACAATGTTTACTAATTCCATTCAAATCGTTGTTTTTTCATTCTTCTCGTAAAAGCACTACGGATAGTTGACCATATCAACGATTTGAAAGCGGATTAGTTTAAAAATCAAATTTAAAATATTTCTGGAAACATAAAAATGGGCAACATTCATCATAACAATACATATAATAGACATTATTGTCTCAAAACCCGCAAAAATTTTTTAAAAAAAAAATCAAAACTATTTTTAAAAAATGTGACAAAAGTGCTGAAATATTATCACGTCAAAATTCTTACCCAACAACTAAAATTCGGACGTAAAAGATTCGATTCATCAACTATTAAAAATTCTTTTCGAAAGTACGACCAAAATCAAGCGGAAAATTCTTCGTCAATTATGGCCAATTAGCGCTTCAAATTATACAAATGAGAATGATCATTGCCACATAAATTCGCTAAAATCAACGAGTAAAAATAAATGAACGAAATGCTGAGCAATTTCATCGACTATATTAATATTCGATTTCAGCTTCTTCACTTATGTCGTAAAGTTGTGGTGAGGGTGCACGTGAGGTCACACGACGCCGGTATGAGGTGACTCCATGCGATTGAGTTAGATGGCATAACAACTGAAAAATATCCATTCAAGTACTACCGTACGACATTCATAATGCAGATGACAACTTCCGATTTTCGCTGTGAATGCAATCAGAAGCAGAAGCAAATAGAAGAGAACGCTACAAAAGAGTGACCCAGATTCTCATCGTTGACGTTTGGCTTGCGAAATGAATTTAGTACCATTCTATCGCTCTCTTCTTTAAAGCATTATCAGCTAACATGTTATGCCTTCGGGTAAAATTAACGCCAACATTTATGTGTAGAGCTATTATCATCTACAGATAACACCATACCACCACGGTATCGGTTAGCAACAAGCCGAATGTGTATAAATGATGGATCTAATATTGATTCGATCTTTCACTCCGATATCGTAATGATAGGGGAGATCTCAAGGTACTACTGGTTGTATATTTCCCCAACGGATGCTTTAATGGCCGTTCTTTGAGCTGCAGCTTTTATTTTTCTTAAGTCAACAACCTCATGATGTTTATTACGTGCAAAATGACAAAAACGTCGTCTGCTTCAGAATGTAACAGCAAACATTTTGTTGACGATTAGTTGCGCTTGCAAATTTCGCTACTATCTGTTTTCGAATATTCTATGGGAGGACCTAAAAACAAAAATTTACAAGTGGTATATACTGTGAATGAAGCTAGCACATTTTGCAGTACTGAATAAAGGTCGGCAAAACGTTTTAACGTGGAGAAAATTCTGTTAGAAATCGCATTCAACTACTCGATGAAAAATTGCGATGTTCATTTAAGCGAAACAAAATACACATTTTAGACGAGTGAAAGGAAATTCGAAAATAATCATTAGCATTTATAAATTTGGCATTTGAATTGCTCATAAAGTTGACGATGTATTGTTTTCAAAAGTGGAAATGTTTGCTTTATTTCAGTTTATTGTCGTCATTTAAACTATTGTTTTTAACAAAGTAGAAATCTTCTCTATTCTGTGGTTAGAAAATCACCGTTCTAGGAAGTGATAACGATAAGTTTTCTCATTATGTTAATTTTTTTTAAAAAAAAGTGTCAACAATAAAAATATGAAACGTTAGACGAGTCATATTGCCAAAGGGGAAAAAAAAAGCAATAGAATTTTTTCACTTCGGAGGCAATCGATGAGTGTAAGTTATTTATCTTATCGTATTTGCTCGATGACGATATCATCTTCTGATAAACAGTAAAGCACAATTTAAAAAACAATAAGCATGTCGAGTTGCGAATAGTCTCGTCATTATTTTTTCGTCTGCGTTGTAAAATGTTTCATGCGCAAAGTAAATAAGAACGATCATGATAAGGTTAAAAAATACAAAAAAAAGTTTTAAATGCGCTTAATGCTTTGCAAATAAATATTCGAAAACATGCTTAGAAGCGTGTAAACAATTTTGCTTGATCGCCATCAAATATGATTACTTCTGATGTGCACTATAAAGTGGGCGATTGAATCGACCAATATATGTTCAAGCGATCATAAGTGTTGACAGGTATTTTGTGGGAAATTTTACGGTTACTTTGGCGAAATTACTAATTTATTGATTTACTAATTTACTAATTACTAATTAAAATTATTACTTTACTAATTTTACCCGCAGATTTATATTTTAAATACTCATTTTACTTATAGATTCGCATTCTGAATTGCCTTTAATGCATGATGCAATTACCGACGTTCTGAATCATAAGAATCGTTATTGCAATTCCAGGAATAATTCCCTAACTTAAGTTTCTAGCCGTATTTCTTTTTCTAAGCATCTGGTCAATCACATAGTAATTACGCAAGATTGCAATGTGCACATTTCTCTGATCGAATGAATTCCAGTTCTACATATGCAAATGAACTTTAAAATCTGTCGAACACAACAGCCATTCTTCATTGTTTACGAAGGAATTATTGTGATTTGAACAAGAAAACTACTAAGTACCCTCTCACATCATATTAAATACTATTAAGTTCTATCTCATTTCTGTTAAGTACTCATATCATTTTACACATAACGCAACTGAATTTTATGCTACAAATTACATCGCCTATCAGTCGATTAGGTGATATTTCTTAGTTGATGAATGAGGAAAAAATTTTTTTCAACTATATATTACCTGCATTTCGATCGCAGCAATGCTCTTCATACGTGTTGTAGTACATTGTGCTCGAATGTTACGTCTAACGTGACGTATCGTTTTGGAACGTGCGCTTTCCGTTATCGAATCACCACAACATCCGATTACACAGATGATCGTTAGCCATAACAATTGCCTGCACCACTCTTGTAGACGCGTGATTAGAACGAAAGCGAGTCCTTGTGCAATTGCGGTCGTTGCTCTAAATCCATAACGATGTATATCATATATACCATATTCAGTACTTATACTAAATCACAAATCTCAAACAAAAATGCATCACAAAAACCAATATTTGTATGGAATTTTTTATATACGGCAACTCTAACAGCACGCATAAATCGTAATCTAATCATGCATTCATTGAAAACTTTTTGAGAACTTTTTATGCATAAAACTTGTTTTCATAGTGTGCTTCATAGCTGAACAACTATGAAGTACACTATGCCAACAGTTAAAGAGTTAAATTCCAGAAAAAGACGTACAATAATTTGAAAACCTACATAGATCATTTTCTGGCGATTCAATTAACTTCACTTTCTCCCAAATATTTTTCCATATAAACTCTAATTTATATGCGTAACGATATCGAAAAATCAATCCGTGAAGAAAAAAAACTAAGTATTGTGAAGATCGCAACGAAAAAACTCACTGCTATATAATCTACAAAAATCTAAACGCTATATGAGCTTTAAGTTTATGATTCGCTTGCCTCTTTCGTCAAAAATTTAATGAAGTAAACATGCAATGAAATGTTTAACCGATTTAGGATAAATAGTAATTGATAAAATATTTTAATAAATTATTATTTAAGTAAATCGAACAAAATCATATTTAAATAAGTCACTCGTAAACAGGAAATATTTCTTTTTTTAAAAATATCACGGCAAGAAACTTACTTCTACAAAAAAGAAATCATTTATGTGTGCGCAAAAATTGACCTATTTTCACCAGACGTATTGCTTTCAGCCATTAACGATGATGATTTGTGTTGAAGACGAGAAGAAATGCCGATGGTGGAATTAAGTGCACAAGATGAAGCATCATCATTGCGTGGCATCCAGTCGTTCATTAGAAGTTGCTCTGTACGCGTTGAATTACTCGCTGGTAGCTCACACAATAACATGCTCATCTCTTTACGCCAACCGACGCTAACCAACAATCGAGATGATGATCAACGAATACGATTGGCGGATCAAATGGTTGGATGAAGCGTTTCACAGATATCAGATATAGAGCAGATAATGATATCAAGTTGTTAAACTTGTTAAGTAGCTGAATGCTAACGCAATTCCAGCTTGATCTGAAACAACGACCAAAATAATTAATAGAAAACGCTAAACGACTGCCGCTTTATGGAGGCGGCAGCGCCGTATTTATAGGCCGACGAAAGTGTTTTCAGTGATCACGGAGACAGCAAAATGGGCGGTGCGGCAATGGCGGAGGAGTGTGGCATACGTTTACGTACGCGCGTGTATACGTGATATATGCAAGAATTATTTGCTGCCCCCCTCGTGATCGGAGATCAGTTCAGCTGAGCGAGCGGCGTTTGTGTACGTCCACAGCATGCGTTCTCCAAGCCATTAGTATGGTCATGACGAAGTCAACAAAACATGCAAAGTCATCCTGATGCAATACAAAACAATTCGTTCTTTCCATATAAAAAGTCCGTGATACTAGTATTAAGTTTGGGGCTATAGGAAAAAAGAAATGAACAACGAGAAGATGGGGAAGGGGACTGGGGGAGTGGGCTAGTACGGTGGGGGAGTTTTGGTGGTGGGGTAGTACGGTGATGGAGCTTCGAACAAACAGCGGCCTGAGTGTAGAGCACGACATGTATTATCGAGACGGGGGAACTGAGATGAATTAGCAGCAAATGGTGTGTTGGCTTTCGCCGAGACGTCTTCTATACCATGACCTCCGCGCGCTGATAATTAATTATTTGTCTTGGTTTAGTAGAGCCATAATACTATACGAATAATCCCCGAAGGACTGAAGTAAAGTGCAAAGGGTAGGGATGGCGTTAAGAGTGTTAATAAACATCAAGAAAATGGCAAACTTTGAGGAAAATTTGCAAATGCATGATTGATTTCGCCTTATTGCTTGCAATCTTTCACACAATTTGTGGCTGCATTCTATTGCTGATATCTACATAAAAATTCGAATTGGTAAAATTGTTTTCGATTCTTTTTTCCATTCCTCACTTCTTAGATTCAATGGATCATACAATTACACAATGCACGAATTTTCACATGCATCTAACGATTATACGAAAATTCTCTTTATCGAAACGCGAGACAGAAAGAATTTAGTACAAATATTTAAAAAAATCAAAAAATAAAAAATAATTCATCAACGTACGCAGAATTTATAAACTAAGTTTTTGCTACTATCATCAGTTCTTAGCGTCGAAAATTTTTCGTCAGTTGTTCCATTGTCGTTGAATCACAGATGAAAATAAATCAGTGAGAAACAATTTTAAAATTTTTGCCTGGTCCTATTCAATGAGAAGAAACATCTTTTCTACGAAATCAAAGTACCCGTAATCGGGAAAAAAATCACGACCGAAATTGGATGGGTAAGAGAAAATTCAGTTGTGTACAATTTTGAAAACTTTATAGTTTTGCGAAAGCATACATTTGTTTGCACAAAGTACAAACAAAGTAAAAACACCAAATATCATAAATCTATTCAACGTTCGCATGACCGATCGAAGATGCCCAAACAGATTCGATCTTTCCCTACTTTCTCGAAGCATGGGATTCTTTTGCGCCATTCAATCCATGCAATTTTTCAGTAACATTGAGAATTGTTTTCTTCTCATAGGATTTAAAGAAAACAAACATGGGCTGTTCGTAACCAGGATGAAAGACAATAGATGGACTAAGCGAATCGTTGAATGGTACCCAAGAGATGTTAAGCGATCGCGCGGCAGACCATCAATAAGATGGGAAAATCAGCTGCGATGTGTATATGGCATTGCCTGGATGCGGTGACCTCAAGATCGCGATAGATGGAAAATTTGCCAGCTGCATCGATGGAGAGAACGATGAAATCGATACAATCACAATTGTTCAATTCATTCAAAGTAGGTATTGAGAATTGTATAGTAATATCGTGTTCTACATATTTACTCATTTGGCTTTGCACTTTTAGGCAAGATTTCAAAAGAGTTATGTCAAGCAAACAGTTCGACTGTTGTTCCCTCAAGCAACAATTAGATGGCTGAGTTTAGCTGAAATATTCATTAGCGAATGAAAAAATCATCACAAATACGAACCGCTAAAATGGTAAGTTAAATGAACGATTGTGATGGAATATCATTTTCTTTTTTTCATTATTTATTCCAATGCAGCTTATCGGATTGTAAATACCGAAAAAAAAAACGGTGAAACTATTCACATTGACCCGGAAAGACGATGAATGATCGTTGCTGTTAAATGAGGAGGAGTATTTTTTTTTTTTAAAATTTCGCCTAACACATCAGAAATTGAAGGCTTTTTGTTTTCTTACTTTTGCAAAAGCAAACTGAAAATTCGGTTTTGCACTTCTAATCGCAATTAGCTTCAATTCAACTTTTTGCAAATATACCATTTGCAAATAACGAAGCTCTCTAAGACCGAACTTTGCATTGTAGTTAGTTGAAGTGCCGCGTTTCTGCGCTTTGCATGCGCTAGCAATTTTGCAATGAACAAACCTCATTAAACTGACGTAGTGTTTGGGAGTATTTGTATGCTATATGTACGTGCACCGATCTGTCTATCTATCTATTCGGTATTTTCAACTCGGGAACCACTGACATGAATAACACGAAATACAAGCCATAATATTGTTTTTGACGAATACCAGTTGTGCAATGCCGAATATGCCGAATAGCACGTAATCGACATTTCGTCAGTTTATGTTTTCGTTTCGATGCAAACAACGCACAACGATTGCAGAAAGCCCGTTTACGCATTTTAGTGATTCCGATTTCAGAACAGCACGCAAAGATTGCTTGCAAACACGGTTTTGCAATGGAAAAACGATTTGCAAATGCAGTTTTGCAAACTAAAAGCAATGCTTTCATGGAAGTCGAGAAATTTGATGAACACAAAGAAACAGTGATGAATTATATATAATAGGCAAATTAATTTTAAGCATCTAAATGACCCATTCTTTTTTGATAATGGTAAGTCGCAATATTTGAACATCTGTTGACGCCAACACACGTGCTCGCATTGTGCTGCTGGCAACGGAGAGGACTTTGACCTCTGCAGCAGATTTATGTCTCGGATGCCATTCTCTGCGATGATAGTTAACTGGCAGTTCCGTATAGGATTGGTTTTAAGTTCGGTCTGTTCGCAGCCCTGAGGTTTTTTTTAAATTCAAAAACGTAGTGGTGGCCATCCGCTTTTACCCATATAAGCTTCCTACTAGTTGCACAAACGTTCATAGGTAGCGGTAATTTGCGCGTATTTACCAGGTTTATTTGAGGGACACGTCACATACAATCCCTTGCGGTGCATTGTTCGTCGTATAAGCATGAGAGCTGTTGAATGAGAATTGGTTGCAATTCATCGCTCATTTAATGTGTAAGTCGCTTGCATAACGTGCAGTGATTGGCATCCGTCGTCTTCTACCTCAATCAGTTAGGCTAAAGTCATGAACTCTGATACTTATCATGCTTCAATTATCCGCACTATCCTCCAATTAACCGATTCGGCAATCTTGGTTGAAACGATGGCAATTAGACCCGTCGAAGGAGGAACAATATGCAAAAATTTTGCAACCAAGCGGGTTGCATATTTCATAAACTCGATTACGGAACATTCCTTAGTAGAAGATTTGTATGAGCGGTTCAGCGTCGCAAATTCTGAAAATTCGTCACTTGCAAGTAAATTATTAAGCCCGATTGATTCGACGCCTAAGTCGCCAAAAGCTCATAGCGTTAAACTCCTATCGCATTCGTCTTAGCAAACTCATGTAATGTTTTTTAAATGATATATGCATTCGTTAACAACTTTCATAAGATCATGCCTATCCTTTCGTCAAGCTTTATTGCTTTGTCAGTTTTTTCGGTGATTGTATAAGCGTTTCTATGACTTCTGTTGCGAGATTTTTTTTTGAAAAATTATATCCAGTTTTCAACAAAATTGCGAAATTTCTTTTGAAATTGTATTTCATTCAAAGAAAACAAAGTTATCAGCTCTTCGAGGACAGTGAACGTATTGAATGCATTATGAAGACGTTAGGGGATCTTCTTTAAGAAATTCTTCTAAAATGATTCGATCAGGCTAGTAGAGATTTCTGTAAGAATTTTCAAATCATTGTTGATCGTCATGTTCGGAAGTCTTGAAACATAGACAGTCTTGTTACAGGTTATTTGTTACATATACAATTTGCGCTCACCGACGGGACGCTCGATGAAGTAATCAAACCGATCGTAAAACTGAAATTGTGGTTATTACAATCTAAATGAATGAACAACGGCTGGAACTGATCTCAATTAATTACTAATTAATAAATGAGTAGATGAACAAACATATTTTTCTTTAGTAGTTTGATTTTTACCATTCTAGTTTTTACGGCAACAATGTACAAATGTCTGAGTGTGTACATACATGCTCGATAGCTTTATCTCGAGAACCACCGGTGAAAAAATCATGACAGTTGGCTGTCACAACCTACACCGTTAGATGACTTTACACTCCAATTTATACCAATTTCTGGAGAGGCTAAAAGCATCTTTGGCTTGTTGTTATGGCACAAGTAGCCGAAAAGTCTGTATAAACTTATTATACCATCCCTCCTCGACCCATTATATACGGTCTCAACTACAATCTACCTTATATGAACATCTTTAGATTATTAGAGTACGTGATAATATCTTGGTCCCAACACATGTACAAGGTGGAGAAGAAACAAATTTTTGAGAGGGACAATTAGATACAATAGGCAGGTGATACAGTCGAAATACAAATTATGCCATCGTCATTAATTGTTAACAATTGCTGCAACAAGTCGAAAAGATGGGCGAAGAAATGAATTCGCTTAAAGAATAACATTAGCAACTTCCATATATGTACATTCTCAGTTGTTTTTTTACGCTTGTTTTCTTGTTAGTTTTCGATTCTATGTGATCTTTGTACTCGAGTTTTGTTATGTTTTTTTAAACGTGTCAATAGTAAAGGGAATACTTGATGGAATAGGATTGTCAAAATATTTTCATTTTCTTAAAGCCCATTATAAATATAAAATTGTACTTTAAGTTTAGTGAATTCATCTAAATTGTTCCCAATTTCTAGCAATACAGTTTAGTTATGTCGAAAATGATTATTACTACATTTACTTTGTTCGTATGTATGACATTTAGAGATTCGGAATTATATGAAACGCCTCAGCTAAATATAGGATCCAAAAAAAACGCATGAACTTTTCATGTTGTGGAGCTTATATTGGAGCGGCTACTTTATTTACTTCGTACAGGATAAGTGCTCGTTACATCTTTGCAATGGCATTGCCTCAAAGTCGAGCTAAAAATCTACTAGAAAACGTTTCATACATATACACAGAAGCGGCCGATTTCAATATCAATGTTCAAAAAGGAGCGAACAAATTTACGCCATCGGTATGAATTTCATGTGCCGGTTTTCTTATGAGAATTCTTATCTAATTTTTGGCCATCATTTATTTTTTTTTCCTTCGGCTTCGCACAACATTTTTCTAAGGGGACATTTTAATGGAGTGTGTTTGTGTGTGGAGACGACACATTGTCAATCATAGCATCTTTAATGTGCTCTTATTCTTAAACTATTATCGAAATAAATAATATTGCTCGGACCGATCGGAGTTCTTTTGTGAAAAATAATAAAATTTTTCACAAAACGATCTAAGGAAGCTGAAGAGATTTTGCAAAATGAATTCTCTATAAGTGGAGTAGCGAGGGGAGAAATGAGTGTAAAGTTTTCCTTGCGGATCGAAATGAACTCATGCGAATTGGACGAAATAGTTGTGGCAACGTTTTTTGCAAATTTGCCATAAATGAATTTTTTTTTTGCAGAACATAACCAGTATATTCAGCAATTTTTAAAACCTAAACGTTATTTACTTTTAACGTTTAATTATGCACTATGCGTTGTATATATTCAAATGAACGCACATTTGACGTCATGTCAACAGTTGTTTAAAGTTTAAAATATTTATAATTGGTGTGTTCAGCTCAACCAGCATAATACCATCCATAAGAGCTAAGTAATAAATGAATAACCGTTAAGCGTATGTATTGAAAGTTAAGGTAATTGTTCTTACCGTAAGACCAAAGTTTAAACCTCGTAAAATGACGAAAACAAAATCGGAACTGTCAACACAAATATTTATCACGGAACAATATTCAACGCAAAAAAATGGGATTTACGGGGTTTAAACCCTATTTATCACCTGCAAGAACAATGCTCATTGTCACTAATGATATCTTCTAAAATCAAACGCTCAGCAAAACATCGCATAAAACACGTAGAACTAGGGATTCCAAAAAAAAAAAGAAATAGGTGATAAATATTTGTGTTGACAATTCCGGTTTTTTTTCGCTGCTAAATAGTGATCGAGAAAACAGCTATAGAAGATTTTCTACGCCAAAAGGCTGCGTACTTTGCTCTTTCTTGCAGCGTTTGTTTATTACCGTATTTGTTTTGACAAATTGACCATTAGATACTAACATACGGTATAAACAATGCCATCGAGAAGAAAATTAATCGAGAAAGATAGAGTCGTTAGGAAGAGCCGAGAAAGATGAAAAGCACAATTTACCTATAAGTCCCAAAATAATTTCGTTAATAAACCTTAAATTTCTAGTTGATAATTGCTGAGAATGTGTTGAGTCAGAAAACAACCATTACTTTAAATACTTCAAAAAAAAGTTTCAGAAAACAGAGTTATACTACTATTTTCTTAGATCAGAGCAGATTTTTATGATTATTACCCAAATATTTTTCGCTTTTCTTTAAACGAATGGAAAAAAAACGGGGCAAAAAAGTTGAAAAAATACATTGACATAGAGGAAAAGAATAGTTTTTTTTTCACGAGTCGGATACAGAGTGTATCGATCATTGAGGCTTAGGTGCGATGTGAAACCCACGGATCGACCGGGCACGCATAAGTTCTGCGTCGGTTTGCGACTAACAGGGTTCTGAGGGCAGGGAACACAAGCTATTCATGCGAGCCATAGTAAAGTTTGTTGTAAAATTAGTGTCATCCGACCCGAACCCCTCGGCCCCTTCCCACCCTCACTTCAAATTTTACGACTTGCCTAAAGCTTGTAAATATGCGATTTGTGACTGCGCACGTCAAAGGGACATTTAGATTGAAAGTGAAGTATATAACAAAAATTATTAATATGAAGTGTGTTTGACTAAACTTATGCTACTAGATGCAAGAAACATATAAGCAATAAAGAATTAAACTTAAGCGTTTCTATGCGGTCCCTTCAGGATAATTACCACATCCGGACACTACAGTCAGCACTGAGTCATGCATATCTGCTGGCGTTTTGTATGAGCTTGACGAAATCGTAGCGAAATCCGTATGTATCCTACAGTTGTGGTCCTACCCATAAATTTCGCCCAGAATCACGTCTCCATAAAATTCTCCAAAAGTATCAGTTTGCGTGGATGTTTCAGAGTTTGCTAATTAGTCGCAGTATTGTGATTTATATTTGCAGACGGAAACGCTCTGATTGTTTTAAAACTCATAAGTGATTGAAATATGGCGTTAGTAATGTTCGTTTGCAATTGCGTCTTGAGAGCGAAGTGGTGACGGTACATCCATTGGGATGTAATTAGTATTGTGCGACTTTGTTAGAATGAATTACGCCTTCATTTGGCACCACATCATCTTCTATACGTTAGTGAGTGTTATCTCATCGGACCCGGTCCGTCGCCTTTCTGTCGATCAGGGAAAGAGCATTTGCAGAGAAATTTTCGGAAAATTCAAGGACCCCGCAGTACCAACGAAGCCCTCCAACGTAGCACCTTTTTGAAAGGCATCTCATAGCTTGCCTGTTGCATCCTCTTCTTCCTCTTCGTCCTTTTGCCATTAAATCCCTTATTTAAGTAATAATCTCCAAAATGCGTGTATTAACAGAACTGTTTAGCGCCACTAAAGAAAGCTCTTGCTTTCCAGATACCTTACAATGTGTCCATGTTAATCACATGCATATCGCACATACCCCA
>JPKZ01000758.1:299438-322064 GCA_000803305.1 Toxocara canis
GTCGTGGTACATTTATATGCGAAATGATTTGAAATGATTCGAATTGATCCGGTACTGAGATGCAAATATGTGAATGGAGATATTTTTTAACCATGCAATACATTTTGGAAACCTTAAATCGCACAAATTTCATTCAGATACTTTCTACGCGGTTAAAATTTGCTGGATATAATTTAAAGTTGAGAAATATTTGGACCCAAGCATAAATCAGTATTTTATCATCAAATCGACTCTAGCTTGCTTCGAATCGTCTCCAAAGACATGAATATTCCCTCAAAGCAGTGATCAACTATACGTTCGCTAGCTTCTGCTAAAAGACATACACCGAATTAAGACACTCGGTTCCAGCAGGCGTTCCAGGAAAACAGATGAAGAGGCCTAGAGGCAGATATGAGCAATAAGCAAAAATATCATAGAAACTCTCAAAAGAACTTAATTTCCGCTTTCAATGTTGACAATGTCCGCAATCAGTGTCGACCATTTATGTAATGGAGAATAACAAATATGTCCACAATCTGCGCACTATTTATTGTTATTCTTTTTCAGCGAAAGATGATAGGGCATTATGGAGACAATTGAGCATGAAAAGAGGACGTTGAAAATGTGACTCACTTTTTTACCTGAAACTCAGAATACTTTTAGTTATGGTGATGAAGTTATTTCTGCAAAACTACCTTCGTAGTACTTTAATCGGGAGCCAGAGAGAGCCCGAACTATGTGAACATTAGCGCTTAAAATAGCGATACCCTATTGGTACTTGTCAGCGGAAAGATTCCATGATGTAAAAATATCTTGGCAAGGGGGAGAACATACTTCACCACTCACATAGCCCGGGATAATGAAGAACCTTTCGCAGTCGGTCCGGCGAAACTGGAATAGTAGATAAGTAAGATCGAGGAAGTGTCGCTTGCAAGAGTTCTCAAAGCTGCCACCGATCTTTCGCTTGTGTGAAGTTTTTCAAGTAGTTTCTTCGCATGCAAAGGTCCTCCAAACAATCATTCGTCGTTGGAATTTGAGAGATCGTGAAGCAGATTGACCATTCCCATGTGGAGGACTTCACAGCATCTCATTTTCATATGTTGGCAAGGGAGTACATACTGGTCACCCTTCCAACCCCTCCCCCTTCCCTACTCCTCCTCGTGATCTCGGAATTTGGGAAAACCCTTCGGATCGGGTTCGACAAAACTGTGCAAGTAACACAGCAGAAGCGTAACATTTGACTGTTCCACAAACAAATATTGAACCTTTGCATACAGCGGTTTCCAAGTAGTAACTATGCAAAACTTGAATGCCGACGAATCACTCATATGCTCTGAGAATCTCTTTCTTGGACTGGATTTGTATGCGAAAGATTCCGCCTAAACCAGCTATACAATCTTCGCAAACAGTGATAATGGTTCTAGAAGAGAAATATTGAGGCCATTTAACCCTAAAACTATATACCCTTAACCCATATCATTATTAAGTAACCCATTCAAGTTTTGTTGTCTTCATTTCGTTTAACACGATATCAAATTACCGCTTTACATATGTATATCAAGGTGAATTGTTAGCCAAGCACTACGGATTTGAAACGTGTGAGTCTTTTTGCTTAAGACTTGAATAATGTATACGCCGTACTTATTTTAGACAACTGTAATTATTTTAGACAACTGCAGTTTGATTTGTTCGGTTTTATGAAACTCTAACATCAAGGAATTACAATCAAATTCATAGACGTCACTACCTAACAGCAACTTTAGCATAGCAGTTTAATTATCTATTCACA
The DNA here is from genome assembly GCA_000803305.1 of Toxocara canis. NCBI lineage: Eukaryota > Metazoa > Nematoda > Chromadorea > Rhabditida > Toxocaridae > Toxocara > Toxocara canis. Next base: position 301,207 of record JPKZ01000758.1, read on the forward strand.
AAAGATTATGAAATTGAAGTGACAGATTATGAAATTAAACTAATAGACCATGGAATTAAACTGATAGATTACGAAATTAAACTAACGGATTATGAAATTGAATTAACGGATTATGAAATTGAATTAACGGATTATGAAATTGAATTAACGGATTATGAAATTGAACTAACGGATTATGAAATTGAACTAACTTTTAAGTTGCATAAATATATTATAGTGCAAAAGTGTCAATCAATTTTCATAAATTTTCGTTGCATCAAACCTCTCAATTAATGCTCCATTCTCGAACATTTATATGTTCCTCCCTTGTATTTCCGTCCAATGAACGCTTTTATTATTCGTATATTTATCAAGCAATTACGAAATATTTGCATGATTTTGTTCAATTCATTCAATTTCGCTTAGCAGCTCACTATTGCTAGCCATTTGTGCGTAGTTAAACTCGATGAAACGATATGCTCATTTCTTATGACTAAAACATCAGCAACTTTTAGATGTTTCATGAACTGCTTTAGTCGATTTAAGAGTAAATAGTTAAATATACTTTTTATAAACATTCAAAGTAATTATTATTCACTTGATGATCGCTCGCTGAGTTGTCTTATAAAACATTTGCTAGCCTTATTCAAAACGTCTCAAATATGGGCAATCAAATGGTCCTTGAAAACAAAAGCTGTTTTCAAGGAATAAAGTTCAATAAAATCTCTCTCTTTTGATAACACTTTTAATGGTTACTTCATATCGCATTACTTAATCGATTGTAGTTATATATACATACTGTATCAACAGACGATGATAAACAACAGCCAAATTATAACTGTGGTTCCAAATTACCATTTGATGAAAATTTTGCTTAGTGTTCAAAATTGAAATGAATATTGTGAGAGTACATTCATAATATTCTATCATTTAGCTGTCTTATCTCTGCAACAAAATTCGGCTCTGTTAAAAAGCTCTCTTCTTGAACGGATAGAAGCCTATATAGAGTTGTGGGAACCCTACACGGCGTGACAGAATGGGAACCCTACGCAGCGCGACAGAAACCCTATGCAAGAGAGTGATGGGGTCCTTATAGATCACTGCAGGAATTTTACACAAGGTGGCGAGTGATCTGGTAACCCTGTAGACCTAGAAGCTTCTCAGCAAGGTTAAATGGCGTTCTAATTTCCATTTATCTCTCACAATCATATTTTTTTCCGTTTTGCTGTAGACAGCAACCACATACGGAATGAGGTAGTCTCAACTAAACTGTTTGCTCGTTCTCTAAACCGAAACTTGCCGTATTTCTACCGCAGGTTATACGTTATCAGCAGAATACGGTATCACGCGGCATAACTTATCGATAATCGGTCAGTTCAGCATTGATATAGGGAATCATCCATCAAATGCGAAAGGAGACAAAATTTGTCGGACGCACGGAAGATAGATAGATGGGCACATCAAACGTCTTTGGTATCCTTGAAGCGATCTGAAGTCACGGTATCGTCCAACAGCATCGCCAATAAACGTGCCAATTCCTTTACTGCAAGAACTCGGCGAATTAGATCAACATCAATCATTTTTTCGTATCATACGCAAATCAATCGTCTCTATGCAATACGGCAAAAATGAAACATTTGGGGGGTTAAGATTATTCTTTTATGAACTTATTTTTGGAACAAAAGATATAAAAGAACTTAGTGCACAAAAGAGAAATATGCATATCAAATTTGCGTTGGCCAATTTGAAGAATTTATCATTTCACAGCTAATTTTCCAAATTTTTCCAGAGAATATTCAACAGAAATATGTTTCATAAAACGACATCTTCGAAACCTTGCACATTCTTTTCCTCTTTTTGTGGCTTGTTACATTTCTGTGAAAATTTTGAAAAATTTTTACATGAATATATAATATGCAATTCCGGGAGGAAACATTAGCGCCGGCTTTACTGATTTGTTGTAATGCTACCGTTTTGGTGATCTTTTTTATATGCGTTTTACATAAGGATCTTTTAGTAAGGTAATTAAAGTGGTCATAAACGATGTGGTTTGTTGGCCGTATTGCTAAATTAATATCCGATGCATACCGTATCAAACCTGCTAACGCATCCACATAAAAAATTGGCACCAGACCCTCCTGATTCCTTCACTGCGTAAACCGCGCAAATCGCATCATTTCATTTCGCCAGAGATGAATCATTGAATTCGAGAAGGTGAATAAATATTCAGAGAGAGTCATGTATGAAGTGGATCCTGGGAAGATGTGGGGGAAGATGGGAGGGGGGAGGGGGCGAGGGGACACACACACACACACACACACACACAGAGATGAGAACTTCGATGGACGACCAAATCTGACATGAATTTTTACGAAGACGCTTGCACAAATGGGGACTAAGTTTGTGGATGAAACCAAATATGACGACGAAATGTTTATAAGAATTTGCAGTTGCAAAAAGATGAGGTTGAAATTTGATGACTGAGTTGAAGGTGATCACTATTGAAAGAGTGATCACTAAAAACAATGATTTACGGTTCAACTGATCACTGTTCATTAAATAGTTGAAGGCGAAAGTCGTTACCTATCTCTAGATAGGTCGACTTGTGCGATACGTATGCAAACATAACAATTCTTTTGGGGTCGATCCGATCGCACTCAACAACTGTTTTTTTTTGCGATATCATAATTTATGATTGGTCACATATTAATGGCGAGCAAGAGGAATGCAAAATGTCGCCATAAATATTTGAAATAATGCCAAAAAGGTGAAGAGAAGAAGATCGCAAATTTTGTAACGAACGACAAGAAACAATATTGAAACAGCGATGACAAGCAATTTTTCCAAGCATAAATGCGAACCTCATTCATCTTCTAGAAATAACTGAGTCCAGAGCAAAATTTGAATGCGGGGACCAAACCTATGAGAGCGAATGTGCACCAAGGGGCCAGCAAGTTTTGCGCTTTGATAAGTTATTAAATCACCGAATCGACCGGCCGCTTTCATAAACTGCTTGAAAATGAGGTAAGGTTAAATTTTTTTAATGGCGGATTCATTCTCACAAATCTTCTACAACTGAACTTAGTTGTAATTTGTGCCAAATTGCGTTTATAAATCCTCACCTATTCGTCTTATACTCGTACCCTCACCTAATCGTTTACATTTTAAAAAAGGGATCCATCGCGAATTGTGAAATGCATTAGATGTTCTATGTTATCATACACTGCACCACACTCAACGAGCAATTCGTTAAGTTGTCCGTCACTAAAGTTGAGAGAAATAGACGCGGCCATGAAAACGCAATTTCCAGTTTTATCGGCATCGAAAATGGCCGATGGTGATAGAGACTGTCAAAAACAGCCATTTAAGCCACATAGATCACGGTGTGATCAGCATTCAGATTCGCGAAACTTCTGTTACCCGCCACCCTACCCGAGCCCACATAGTGGACTTCCCAGGAGCGTTCATACACCACATTTGTGGCCCATAATCTAGAAGGGCAGTCTACCCATGGTTTAGGTTTTGCCTATCAAATCTCACAATTCTATCTTCAGTGGTTTCTGCTGTGAAACAATCGCAGAGAAACACACACATGAATACGTACATATACGACATCGTCATAAGGCGCTTCACAATTCCCAGATTTGTTGAAATATGTGAAAAAGCAGGAATAATTGAGAGATGGCTGACGGTGTATGTGCTTAGGCTGTTCGTTCAGTAGAGTGGCTACTTTTATAAACTGCTCGAAAGTGATGAATGATCAAATTTCGTCCGACCCGTCAACGACGGCTCTCATTAATCGTCCACTAAAAATTCATTTTCCTGCCTCTCGACCAAACGAATATGCAATCCAACAGGTTGGAAATCTCTGCAAATTTTTTTTCTACCTTTGAAGGTGTATAGCTCACTTTTTTTAGATCGATGAAGTGGTTGAAAATTGGAGACATGTGATGGCCCTAACGTTTAGAAAACACCCGTCAAATTTTGTCTCTCTGGCTTCATCCGTCACTTTAGTTGCTCCGGAGATGAAACTATCGAACGGGGAGACAAATAAACCGATACATACATACATATATATGTATATATATATATATATACTAGCGAACCGTTATGATGGGGATTTTGTGCAGTATGGTTCAAATGACTTCATAAAAGCCCTTAAAACTCTCGACATCTTAATCGGCGAAATTTCCAAACGTTCTTTGAGCAAAACATGCTCTCTTTTCCGTCGTTTCTGTGCCTCCTAGCACATTGTTTCTTTTTTTTTAGGCCAATGCCGTTTGTCTCACAGTCGTTTCGACGCCTTTCTATAAATAATAGTGGCTAAACATATCCTGGGGAGGAGTGAAGATGTTGTCAACAGTAGTATTGTGATCGTTTCAGCGTCTTTTGGTATAGGCCCCATTCTGGTTGGACAAACCCTGTTCAAGAAATCTCAAATTTACGCGATTTTTTGATGGGGTCCGAGAACGAGAAGCGCTAGAGGAATATACATCACATTTTTGTAAGCTGAACAAAAAATGCAAACTTTTGAGATTTGCGGAATTTTTCTGGTCAGTTGTCATGAAAAAAGTTATGGGCGGGTGAAAAAGCGCGATTTTTCAACTTTGTTAAATGAAGTTTTTTGTGCAGCTCTCTCGTGTCAATAGTAAGAATCTGCACGGTCTAAAACTCCTAAATATAAAGGTCTGAAGAGGGGAGAGGGGAAGGGGAGAGAGCGAACGAGGTTACGATAACTCCAAAAAGCGCTATTAATTCGGCCGGTATCACAATGTGGGCTTAGTTCCATAATAATAAAAAGTTTTGAATACATCAGCTGTTCGTCTATTTTTTCAGCTATTTTTTTTCTGTAAAACATTTCAGAGCTTAAAGCACACAATTTCATTGTCTGCCGAACGTTAGCGACAGCGATGGCTTTGATCTTAATTACTTAATTACTTTGAATTTAATTTATCTGCTTGGTTGATGTTTTCCTTATCTAAGCTTGGTTACTCAATTACTGAGTGTTTAGTCAGGTAGCTTTTGTTATGCCTTGAGATAACACTTCGTATCCAGTATCAATCACTAATAAAATGTCCACAATATGATACGACCCCATTGATCATTTCACAAAGTTGTTTTTCTAATTGATGTTAATTTAGCTAATTGGTGTCAATTTAGCTAATTGGCTAAAAGCTTAACAAAAGTTTGGCTATCATAAATTATTTGATGGCTATTGCTGAGGCGATGCAAAGAAATTGTTGAAAATGTACAAAGGCATTAAACGAGGAAGACCTTTAAAAGTTTCGCATCCGAATGGTGATTGATCAATATTACAGGCTAGTCGGAAATGTTCATAAATGAGTGCTTCAAATACTTCATGAAACTTTCTTTAAAACACAATTTAAGGTTTTAAAATATCGTTGTTTGGCTTATAATATGTAGCCAATTATTCGGTTTGTTTATTTTCACTTAAATATTCCTAAGTGCTAACCTTTTACTCGTTGGGGATCTCCTGGGAATAAATTGTTGTCATACATTCAAAAATGCTTATTTTCATAAACGCATAAGTCCGAATCCTTTTTTTTTTATTGTTGTGCAAGTTTTAATTGTTGGCGATGATTGATCATAAGAGCTTCGACGTTTTATGCGAAAAGACCCGAGTTGAACTCCGGGCTGCTTTGTCGGCGATTCGCCATCAAACTGATCATCAGCCGTTCGAAAACAGATCACAACAATCATTTGTGGCCATGGTTGTCAGCTGCATCGATAACTGGAAGCGATGAAATTACAGCTGCATTCGTATCCCGAAACTCTTCCTATAATATTCATCCCTACGAATCTTCAGCTCATAAATTGCTGCTTTTGCCTGCAAGGAGAACTTTTGCCAGAGAATAAGTATGCCTTGCTCTGAGTATACTACGAGGCGAAAAGTTGTTCTCGTATTCGCACAGTTAGTTCCAGTGTTGTGTTTATAGAGGAAAGAAAGAATTATCCCCGTTCCCGTATCCCTTTGAATATAGACAACAATTCCCCATTCACAGCCCTACTCATATCTTACTATGGATAACGTAAAAATGTGTTATAATTTACGCTCTCGGCTTTTTATTTCGCTAAACTGCTATCCCCAATTCTCGGTCTACGAAACTTGTAAAGATTTATGATATACGCGGGAAATATCGCATTGCTAATAGCAATTCTATGAGCGGGAATGAAAACGATTCGCTTAATGGAGAAGAAGGAAATAATCGAATGTTTGGAAGCTTTTTTCTTTTCTTTTTTTTAATTGAATGATCGCTACGGGCAAAGAAGCTATCAAGGTGACAAGATATGCATGTAAATATATCATGCCTAAGTCCCGAACATCGTTTTCACCTCATTTTTTCAGCTTCATTCGAAACGGCTCTATTTGCGGATCCATTTGCGGCTCCATTTGCGGCTCCATTTGCCCTCTAATTCCAATCGACAACGAGCATCACTGAATGTTTCTAGCCGATGTTATTGTCGTTATTTTTTCTTTGCTTCGTTATTCCATCCTTTCTCCTTCTTTTTTTTTGCAGTGAAAACGATCGTAGAAATGCAATCGGCATTTCAAAATTTCAAATGCCATCTTTAATTGATCCGCCTAATAATTTGCACGGCAGCTAACGTTAGCGAAAAAACCTACAATGATTTTTACTATGAGAAAAAAATTAGATTGTGAGTGACTTCAGTGTACTATTTCAGCAATACGTCTCACCTCTATCAGAATTGTTTGTAACGATCTGTAACCAGTGTCATTAGCCCGTTATGCAATGTCCGGAAAAAGCGGAAAGAGTATTGATCCATGCGATATAAAATGGAAGTTTTGGTATGAAAAATTGGAGATTTTGGAAAAAGCTAGAAAAATCTCATTAGCAGAGGTAATTTTTAATTATAATCTACTTATGAGTTATGAGTTTTAGGTATTTTACTGTTGAAAAAAGTTATAAATTAAGTGACAGAAACAATAAATTTTCGCTGATCCGAACCGACCAAAACCGTTATATAACATCAGCTGTATCCTATTAGTGATTTTTATGAAAAATTTGAACACCAGTATGTTTGTGTATAAAATTTTTCGTTCTTTGGCTGGTGCTTTCCTTGTGGGCAAGAAACTAAAGAATCAATATCTGTATTATCTATAAAATAAAGTTTAAAAACGTTATTAGGATGCATTTTTGTTTCCAATGTTCTTTCCTTACGAGTGCTTTACTCCTCCCTCCCCCCCCCCCCCCCCCCCCCCCCCCCCCCCCCCCACCAAAAAAAAAAAAAAAAAAAAAAAAAAAAAAAAAAAACAATTTCCCTCCTTAAGCTTACCCATGGGCAGCAAGCAAGTCGTTTCTCTTGTTTGCTATTGCTTCGGCTATTGATAGGATGGGAATACAAATGTTATAATCGAATTTTGAAGCGCAAAATTTTATTTTCACAGCTCATTGCTGCTGAACTATCTCCAACGGTTTTGGTACAGCAAACACTGGTCAACGTTTCGGTATCACCTACTTTTACGTTTCTAAAGTTTTATGTCTTTAACGTTAGCTTCTGACTTTTTGGTACACTAGTGGGGAAGACAAACTTCGGACTCGATCCTGGAGTTCATCGGGGGGTCGAGCTTTGAAGAGTTAACTCCGGGACAACCAAAACGGAGAGCATAAGTCGAAATGAGGAGAGGAACGAAAGTGAACGCAGCGACTCCATTCGTTCGTGTTTGTCTTGCGTCACATGCATGGTCGTTGTGCTTGTCTTTTGTCACATGCGTGATCGTTTCGGTTCGCTTTTGGCAGAGACGAAGAGGTCATTTCAGGCGCCAAACGCGTTCTCGACGCGTGACCACTGACTGACTGGCGCTTTGCGCTTTGGCTTGGCGTTATTATCGTTGCTTTCCGTTTCTTTGAAGTCTCTTTGCCGCCTACTTTGCAATTTTGCAATGCTCGTTCACTATAGGACGTTAGGAATCGTATAGGTTATAACTTCTTATGATCCACACGAAATGCTTTATATATGTCGCGTCTACCTTAGCCAACCAAATTTCATATAAACAATCCCTTCGCCTCTTCTTGAGTGGTCGTTCCGATATATTTTTGGTGTCGTTAATTTCAAAGCTACCAAACTAATAAGCCAGCTGCATAGGCAGAGAAAAATATTGAGAAAAAATCAAAAATAATTCCAGAGCAATCATGCGAGTTGCTAAAGTTCTGAAATTTTCGTGTAGAATTCCGCCTTATTATCGGTGATTCGCTAAATTCGTCATCTATCATGCGCACTTTTTGGAGTGTTTCTAGCGTTCACTACGCTTACCTCTTTTAATCATCACCTAATTGTCTTGTTATTTACGTTTAACTTTTCCATATAATTACTCACTACTGAAGTCGGTTTTTGTGTTAACGGAAGCCAGTAAAATTTGGACAAATCTCTATTGGATTTTTCCGTTGGAAAAAGTCTAAATACGTTGTTGCGATTATCAGTGACGAGCTTATAGACGTCAGTTTTGGAAGCCATGTTCATTTTGAGTACTGCATTAACGGTCGTATGGTTACAGCTAAAATCGAAAGTGGGCAAACGATGAAAGTAATTGCCTTCAAATATATTATAGAATATTTTCGTGATTCGTTTCAGGATGCTTATTGCTTCCTTCTAATCTTCAACTACAGACGTCTTTTCTTTTTTTGGCCGACATTCATCATACGTTATCACCCTTAACATCAACTAATCAACGCATCCTCTGAGCAATAATTTCTGAGACGCGATCAATGGCATCGTCGAATGTCAAGAAAGAAAGCCCTGCATGGAAGAACCCGCGTGAGATCTTCAGACGGCATTTGAAACGCAAAAGCAGCAGGCTAGTTATGATGATTGTTTGAGACTTGCACTACTATTGCCGAGAATATTGGAACGTCAATCGCCCACCCACAAATGGTCCCTCTCCTCCTATCTTTAAAATCTTTTTTAATTCACAGCGTAAAAGTCTTGTCATATAAATTGCACAAGATTTGACTGAATGGGATGAATACTTACTTTTGGTCATTTTTTCTTCGTGAGAAATTGAATATTGCGGCAGAATTTTTGTCTGACAAAGTTTTTCCTGTCATGCAGTCGTAGACCGTCATCAACCGTTGTGGGGAGGAAGAGGAGGGGGATGGCAAAATTATTTTTGAAGGTCGGCGCGGAGACGCCAAAATTATTTTTGAAGATCGGCGTAGAATGGGTTGAAAAAGATAATTTATGGATGTTTCGTGCGGCAAGAAGTCACAGAATAAGGTCGCCGGAAAGGTTGGGATTTGGAGATTCGTGAAAAATTCCCCTGAAATCGGGCGATGGACGAGACACATTTGTTTCCAGTCATAACATTGCTGTTTTGAGTGGACACAACGTAGCGTACTGCTTATATGATCAAAGTATAGCCTTTTTTGATGTAGGCCGAGGAAATCCAGTTATTTCCTTTTGCAAATTAGGCAGCGATAGAGTTCTTTTTTTTCCGCTTTCCGTCGTAATTCCAAGTTTTCTTCCTAATCAGTCCTGCCATCTGTTCGTTTCCCTTTCTCCTCTCCCTTCCCCCCCCTCCCCGTCCACCCCATCCCCTTTCTCATCTTCTTATTTCCCTCTCTCATATCCGCCTCCGTTCACCCCGTCCCCTATCTCATCTCTTCGATCAGAGTCTCCTTATACTTGATCTTTAGCCTTTTAACCTCTTATTACTGTTTTGAGTTTGATACGCAACTCATACATACTTTATGGTAAGCCGGTGATATTTGTTTCATATTTTGACGTCCTTCGCCTCACATCTGTATAGTTCCTTAAGCCATTCGTAGCTAATCCATCAGGTTATTCTCTTTCGCGTTTACTGAAAAAAATATGATAAATTTTGAAAATTTGTGTTATATAAAGCAATCACAATATAGCTTTTAGAGAAAAACGCCTCGAAATGAAGTCACTTTCGGCGTCAGTGATATGCGCTTTTTTTTTCAAATTGGCGAATTTCAGAAGCTCATTAGCTGAATTTCGGCTTGTGAGAAAGTTGCCAAAATTCGACATTAAAAAGTTGTGAAATTTTACTCGGTTAAGCTTTGGTGGTATTTGAAAGATTGCGGCGTTTCGTTGGGAGACAGTTATAAAGATTATATGCAGGGATAGGTGATGGGAAGTTAAGCGCTGACTGCAAGAAGATTTGCAATCTATTTTTGCAACTTTACTAAGCATTTTAATTTTGAATTTTTATACGATATCTTCTTTAGTCGCCGATTGTTGACCGAAATAGCTTCATCGCCTGCCCTTCTGCAATCAGAACTCAGCACACAGAGTCAGCCAGCATTTGATTCTCCCGTGTCACGTAACATGACGCGCTTTTGCAATCCGTTCAAGGTAAGCTATTTTCGTTTTTTCTTTTATAATCCGTTTATACCTCCCCCTACCCTTCCACCCGCACCCCCTTTCAAAGAGCTCGTAATTTTTTAGAGACTGGATTCGCAAATTTTTGGTAAAATTTCATTATGGCATGTGATGTCTGTGTATATGAATGTGTATGTTTGTAGGCCTTTCTTCGGCATTTCACGTCGAAAAACACTGAAGTGGAGTTCTGAAATTTACGAACTATAATCCATGCCGTGCTCTCAGACAGCAACTTTCACTTGAGTTCATCGAATTGTAAGATGGCTGTAAACAGTTGAAAAGCCTAAAAAATTGAATGTTCTGGAGTGTTTTAGCGTTGGCGAGCCAGTGGAAAAGCGAGCTTTAATTAGGACGTTTGTATAACTGGCTGGCCGGTTGCAAAGGAAATGACTGTATTGTGAGACTTTTTTTTTTGACCATTTTCAACACCGGTCGGTCTGTTAATCGCGAAATTCTGAGCGCGTTTAGGTGGGCGGATTAAACCGAATTTTACCTTTCGTGGCAATATATTTGGAAGCTATTCGAATAGGTGATTGAACGCGAAAACAGTTAGAATTACCATGAAGGAAACAGGCAGAAAGCATTGTTGAGTATGGGGCCATCACATTCATAAATTAGCAAAAACTACAATATTCAGAATTGTATTATCTTGAGATGATATTTAGGATTCTCTAATTTGGAAGACTTTTCCTCTTCATCATTTTCGTTCAGTCCATATCTTTCGAGCCTAACTATAATAATAGCTCGGTTGTTTTGAGAGCCTTATGTTTTTAGGTGCGGGTCGCACCACAATTGATACTGTCTTACCTCTGGCAGTGGAAAGCATTACGGAGCAGCCGGGAGTCGAACCCGTGTCTTTCGCATACCGGGGGAGGACTGTCGAAGTCAGACACAGTGAAATAAAAGATTTGATCCAATCGAATTTTTGAAATGCAGGCGTAGGAGAGTATTTGTTACGATATTGGATCCAGTGGCATCAATGTTTTTCAGCGAGGTTCACCTCGTAAGAGAGCATTCGGCAAGTCGGATCCAGTGACCGAAAAGGAAAATAGTCAAATACCACTAAGTTGGGATTCAGAAGAGACACTTCATACGTTTGCTTCATCGAGTATTTTTGATAGAATTGACGAGGAGCAAGGAGTCACTAAGCGTTCCAGATCATCATTCTATGGCGATGTGAGTGTTTCTGATCTTTTATCACATTCGCATATCACAGTGGTTTTCGTGAGTAACAAGGACTAGTTAAGTAGAGATATCTTTATCCGATCTAACATACCTCGTGGTTCCTCTTACGCGTTCATTTGAATAAGAAGAAAACAACACTAATCAAAGCTGAAAGTCTTCTGATAGCTGAGACGCAGTATCCCGGTTCATCCCGTTTAACAAAAATCTCCAATTCAGTTAATGGAAGTTGGAGTTATAAGAATTTGTTTTACTTAAAAAATAACCAAACTGATTTTCGGTTGCTGATCTTACAGTAACAAACGCAAGCTTAGTTGATTTTTCGCTAAAATACTATGCATTTTTTAATGGAGTCTCCGGTTCAAGGAGTTAGCGGGTTTCTAGAACAGGGGATTATTCGAGAAGAAAGGTATTTTTCAGTCACTGCTGAGTGAGTTTTATTTTGGAGGTCCGGAGTTTCATTTACGGAGAGGATTCATGTCGAAGGAAGCAGGCTACTTTTTGTTGCGCTTAAAAGAGGGTGGTTGATTCAAAACGAGAAACGGGGGGGAATGCCTAGACCCCTGGCTGTTTATTTCGTATTTTTAGGGCATACCGGATATTTACCCAACTGACTTTTCGGCATTCACAAATTTATCCTCCTCATCACCGAAATCGGCGTTGTCCAAGTTGGAAGATATGGAGAAAACGAAAAGCGCGACTTTGCCGCATGATTTGAGACTTGGCTGGAAGTTACGCATGGAATCCAAGAAGCCGTTTCCATGGATGAACAACCCGCTTGTGCCTGGTGAGCTTTTTTAATATATAGACTGAAAAGGCAGGATTGATTTGAAAGTATGCTTTCTGCGAACGTGATGACCGGCAGAAATGGTACAGACGAAGGGGATGTTACCATTGCTGCGATCATAGCCCTCACGTTTCCTCTCCCTCCTCTACTCTTTTTTACTCTTCAATTATGCTTTTGCTCGTCTGTATCGAAGTGTGCCAGCTGTAATATTGCTCTATGCCTCCGAAATCATGTTGACAGCATGATATGGAGGAGGGGAGGGAGGAGAAGCAGGATATTCAAGACAGTCATTAATCGTTCTAATATCTTTCTTTGAACTTCTTGGTTTTTCATTCATTTGTAAGAGGTGAGAATTTCACCTACTTATTCTGCTTAGTGGGGTTATTTGGGAAAAAAAGTACGGCTTATTTCAGTGTAAAGCAGTTGTTGTTCTGATGGTATATTTACAACTACCATATTTCATTACAGTACTGTAAGAGAAAAAATTTTTGAATTGGGCTCACATTCTATTTGAAAAGTTTTTCTTCCCAATTTTTATTTTATTTCGTTTCGAAAAACGGTTCAATATAGCAGCGATGAATTTTTATCATCGTTACTGCTAAGCCCATTTGAACATTTCCACGTTGCGCTATTGTAAGCAAAGATGAAATGAAAGGAGCGAACGAGAAACGAAGTCTAGATGAAGTTATAATATTATGAATTCCATTAATCGGAAATGAAAATGAAAATAACATTTTTTACAATTATAATTTTCATTTTCAATTCAATTTAAAAATTCGAAAATTATCATTTTCATTTTCATTTCCCTACTGTTCTTTTTGGTCCATTTGAAAGGGCTGATTAAATGAACGATATATGACAAACGTTACATTAGTTTTAGGTAGATATCAAGTACGAATGTCAGGCATAGAACAGGATATCGCTATTCGAATATTCTGTGGCCAAGAAAGCACTTCAGTGAACGATGTGCCAAAATTTTTCATTGTGGTTTCGTTTGTTCTTTGATATTATTTTCTTTTCTGTTTTCATTACTAAATGCATGCCTTCGTATCTGGTTTAGTGTGTTCGTACAAAAAAGTTGTAACTTTTAATAAACCGTTCATGGATGCTGCTAGTTTAAAATTTCGAAGAATGACGTGGTAATTTAGTCAGTATCGTTATTTGCTAGCCGAAAACGGGCACGAAGGAGGAATGTTGAAGTCTCTCTAAATAAATCACCAGTTATGACGGTGCGCCTCACAACAAGGATTCGCATCAGTTTACTGCCGTACATTATATATATATATACATATATATATATATATATATATATATATATGCATATGCAGACTAATGGCATATTCGTAAAACTGTTTAAATCACCCTCTACCCCTCCCCCCTCCATCCCCTCCCTCCTTCCCCACCAATCCGCACCACCTCTGTGTTTATTATTTTTGACACCCAAGTGTTTCAAAGAAATCCAGTTTTGAGGATGAAACTAATCGGACCGATGAGCCCTTCGCAGCCGGAAGTTGAGCTCCCACCTGTAAGTCAACCAGTTTTAAGTTGTTCACAGCTATCTTTCTTATTTTAAAGAAATGTCTTGAATCTTGGAACTCGGTTGCAGGCTCTGAAAAGTTGAATTATGCGGTTGGACGTATTTGCATAAACAGCTGTGAATGGATCGCCGCATTTCTTGTTGTCATTGCGTGTTGGGCGCATCCCTCACCACTCGTGTACTTTCATCTTTCCACTTCCTGTTCCAGTCCTTTCAGTTAAAGTAGAAGGGAGGGGTTGTGAGTTGCCATCTGTTCGCACACTAAGAGCGGGATCATTTCGAAAAGAGGAACAGGTTAAATAATATGAGAATTCACAACAAGGATTCACATCAGTTTACTGCCGTACATTATATATATATATATATACACATATATATATATATAAGTACGCATATATATGTGTCTATGCATAAACATATATATGTATGTATATGCGTATATATATATATATATACATATATATATATTCTTTTTTACGAAAATAAAAACGGCGAAAAATGCTGTGATAGTTGTTTTAGGAGGATGTAGGTGAGCGTTCGTATGCGTGTTCGAACTTTGCGTGTGAGGAATTGTCCCCGTTGGTACGTCTTCAAGCAGCGATTATGTATTGGCAATATCCGAACATCGCATGGATGCGCATGTTTCCCAGGATCGATGGATCACAGAAGTTGGCGGGTGCAAGTCGGGATTCACAAATACCCAGTATACAAACGATAGGCCCTGGTTTGGCAGCTGCGCTCGTTGAGCAGTGGTTAGTGCTGCACGTTTTTTGTCGTGCTTAGCTGCATCGCCTACTTTGTTTGGACACTAATGTCTAGACGAGTATTTATAAAGGGCAGTCGAATAGTTTTAGCTTTGCGGTTCGATCCGGTGTTGACATGCGGGTAGGCGGAGGTGTATAACGTGTACAGATAGTGCGGTTGTCAGAGTGTGGGAACAGTGCGTGTACTTTGGTTGACCGAGAAAATGCTTTGAGATATAGATCTAAAATAAAAACTAGTTGGAATGATCTGTTGTATCCTATTACGAACTGGTTGGTGGAATGCTGATTATGAAATTGAGGTATATCGGGTGGTGGATTGAGAGTGCCTTTTTTTTGGGTTTATTTCAATTCCGGCGTCAAATGTTGGGTTTTCTGTCTGTTCTGAATTCGTCATGCATGATGTGCCCAGGTGCGGGTGCAGTTATGGTATTACCTTAATTAAGGCCTCTCTCGATTGCGTCCCGTTTGTGGTTAAACATCCATGAAAATTATCCTTCCTCTCCGCATCCAAATTAGCCCTTCTTTCATTCGCTGATTTTACTAAAAATTTTCGTAGGTCAGAATCAATGAACAAATTTCAGTATAATGAATCACTGTCATTAGGTGATCAAAAGGATTGCCTGTCCTCACCTTCCTTTCCGTCGTGGAGTCATGTTCATGATTGGTATTCGGACAAATCGATATTTTGTAGGACGCAAGCGTTCGAGCAATTATTTCATTCATGGAAGAAGGGTACCCGTAGTTCGTTCTATCTCTGCTGCTCATCATTCACTGTACTATTTCTAAAAACACCTCGTGAACTTCCAACCGAAATTGATGATGATTCGACGTGTTCAAGCTGGCGAGTTGCTGGCGATTGCTTTCGTGTGATCATCACACCGACTACACTCGGATTCCGAGAACAACTTCGTGATGAAGGTTGGCTGTTTGGTTCGTATAGAAATTAATTTAGCAACAAGCAATTAAATAAATAAAGTCTTAATTCGCTATTAGTGCTACGCCAATAACTAATTAATAACTTACTTGATAGGAATTATTTTCATCAAAATTTTAACAGGAAATGTCGACTGATAAGAAAGCGGAGTGCTTAATTATTTGTTAATTGTACGGCCAGGATCGTATTCGTAAGATGAAATTTTAGGTTTGTAGTGCAGCCTGTACATATGCAAACACTCCATCGTCTTTCTCCAATCTTGGACTTTCAGTAGGGAGTGACAAATGGTGACAGTTGATTTCAGCCATAATCCGCCAAAAGGATGTGGGGGGGAAGGGGGAGGGAAGGGATCCCTCATTCTTCATTTGAAGAGCAGGTCGCGAATGCGTGCAATTAACTGAAACTTCTGACATTTTTCCCGATATTTTTGGATGTTTGAAACGATGAAAACATGTTATTATTTGATAAAGATCTTCGAGAGCGGGATTTCGTCTTTCGTCCTCATTAAGCTATGTAGATGGGACTATGTGGTTGAGCCATTGTGTGTTTTATTAGCCTGCTTCTCTTTCGCCGTTGTCCTGTCATCTTTTAGAATACAACGCACTGAACGCCTTTTATTTATTTAAAGACTTAAATATTGTACTGTCATATTGTCACTGTCGTAAATACAGTTACAAATTTTACTGTCGTAAAGGTAGTCCTTGCCTATTGACTAAATAAAAGAATCCGTTCGATTCAAAATAATCTCTCTCACTTTCTCCGTTGTCCATTCTTACTCGTTTTCGTTACACTTAAAGAAACGATGAAGTGCCTAGGTTTTTTTTTTTTTTGCAGCAGAAGTGTTCATTTCCATCTTTTCTCTTTATGGCTTCCACTTTTTTTCAATATTCATATCGCGACCATTAGCATATTCTTTCTGAAATTTGGTACGTTTATTTGAGCAGTGAATATTTTTCCCGTTCTTCTTCGTTGCCCAATTAGTTGGTTTTCTTTGAAATTTAGGAATCTCATATACAATGCGATCGCGGACATCGACTAGCGGACGTTCATCAAAAGAAAGTGGTCCAGCGTTCGGTCAAGAAGTTGACGAAAATACAAGTACTTTTGATCGGTCGGAGAGTCAGCCGGCACTTATTATTCCCGACAAACAGAGTGATGAACAGAAACCTCTCGATTTCGGGAACTTGACTGGAGAAGCAGAGGAAGAGGAGAGGTATGTGTTTGGTTTACGCTTTTTTTGTTATAGAGTCGCTTTAACAGATAGAGAGAGATGAGAGAGCAAAAAATTATGATAAGAAGCCAAGCGGAATCGAATGGACTGTTGGGAAATGATCGAACACGGTTCGCATAGCGCATAGCATATTCCCGCATATGGGTGGGCATCTTAGGAAAGCTTTGGGAAAGCGCCAAATGCCATTTTTATTTACGTTAAAAAGCAACAAACGAAATTAACTTCTTAAGTATGCAAATTGAACCGCTAAAACTTTGAGTGGTGAAGATTTGCCATAAACTTCGAATTTGGACCATCGAAACTATTGTGTTGTTTTTCGAAGAAAATGTTTTTATGAAAAGTTAAGTGACAGTATTATAGTCCAAACAAGCTCGACCGATCCGATGATTCAGACAATGTGGCATGGTTGAAGGATATTGGTATGTCTCCGGCCTCCACACGGCGTCTAACTAAGCAGTAAGTAACTGCAAAGCTCTGTTTCATTATTTTAAGGTTTTTGGGAAATTTTCTTTCTTCTCCTTCCGTTATCATCTCTGCTTAATTGTATATTTCGGCAATACGCCCTTCTCTCATCATATCCTTCGTTCTCCCTCCCCCCCGCCCTCCTCCTACTCTTCCTAATATTCGGCTTCTGGCTTCATGCATTGAGTTCCGATAATCGATTTGCTGTAGCGGGAGGTTCGAAACAAGTACTGCTGAGTGCATTTTTTTCGGGAGAATTCGACTACATGTGGTGAGATTCCTCTTTTATAACTGAGATGAGTGATGGTAGCGTCTTTTTTAATGCTTCCATCGCTTGCGCTATCGGGCGTTTTTGATTATGTGTTTAGTTTATCGATGAGTTCGATGAGTGTCCGGTCCGGTGGAAGTAGTGACAGCGGAAGGAGCTTACCGGGTGGCACGCTGCTGGGTGATGATGGAGGCAAATCAACAGTTGTTATTTCGGAGCCGAGCAGTATTCAGGTTACGATTTCACAGTTGCTCAACTTCAGTAGTTAATGCTTTTAAGCGCCGTTTTTATAGTGTTCACTGATTCTCAGCGGAGAGAGAGTTTGATAAGCGAGGTTCTGTTGTATTTTCTGAATGGACTGTGCGATTTCTTAAAGTGAAGAAAGGTGACGTTCCTATTCGCTTTTGCATATTTGCAATTCGTAAAACGCATTACGACAGCGTCATGCGTTCGACTGTGTACCTGCCTCTATATGCGTTAGTTCCAGTTCTAGAACAGTGGGCGCTAGGGTTACGAAAGTTTGTGCGTATCATCTACACCCTTGGTTCACATCCCACCGAAGGTGGTCATACCTCCTTCAAGAAGGTGGCAAATTTTCATGTATTTCAAACCGGCCAAGTCGTGGGAAAAGGGTCAGTCAGTCGCATCCGTCTTGATTGGCTTGATCGCATATGCACCCGGTCGGGTAACAGAGGAATGGATTCTTAACAGAAGATTTGTACAGGCGAACTGGTCGAGCAAAACCTGAATTTACAAGAATTTTATAAAACCAGCAGGTTGGTTTGGTGAGCAACTCTGGCTTGCATTCCTATTTCAAGGGAAGATTGTTGGCATGGTATGGGGAGCTTTCGTGTGATCGGAAGTCGATGATTTGGCTGCTCTACAACTGCAAGAGATGCTCGTTATTTATCTGGCTTTTTTCTGGAAAACCCACCTTTGTCTGCCACACTCCTTATCCCACCCATCCCCCTCCCCTCTCTGCTCCTTTTTCTGTTTTCAACGTTCGGCTGAAGGCCACCAAACGAGCATCAGTATGGAAATTTTGCGGCTGAAACTACCATGGGCAGTTCTCGATTTGCAACCTTTCTGGGGACTGCGAAGCGAAAGTTGTTATGCATAAGTCGGTTGCGTTTCAGCACATTTCGCTTTCAGCTTTCCGGTTTTGTCGGGGCATGGCCGGAAGTGGGAGGGCAGGCGATTAATGTAAATGATGGGCCTCTAAGTTTTCATAGATGTAGAGGAGGATGCATGCTACCTAATCAGGCACCCTCTCATTCGAATCCCACTTATACCACAGCTAAAACTACGATAGCGTCATGATAAGAGCTTGCAGGCATTGTTTAACCTGTTCAACACATCGAAAATATGCCGTCCAGTCACGGGTTCTCATGCGGGTATACCTCCGACATTGCTTTCAGCACAACCATTCCTGCATTCGACGCTGTCTAGCTTGAATGTGAGTATCCTCATCTGTGCCTGATCTTGATATTGCAAGAGCAGGAAAGAGATTTCTTTAACCATGACTGGATAATTCATTTAATGAGGCGATAATTTAACGAAATGATTAAACATGTGAGCTGAGGTTAAAAGTGATTTCTTATGATAGGATGGGGTTGCTTTCATATGAGAATTAACGAGCTAGCAATGCGATCTTTCGAGGGAAAACTGAATGATCCATATGATCTTCTTTACGCCAAGAACTATCTCATGATACATAAGATTACTGGTCTCTGAGTTCGCGCTCACTCAAAAGGTGACGCTGAGAGCTGAAAGAATGGGAATGGAAGAAAGGAGACGAGCGATGATCTTCATATGGAACGGAAAATTTTTCTAAAATGTTGCAATATCTGTTAAATTTTTTTTCATTTTGAGAAATTATCCAAAAATGGCAGTAGCGTGAAAGTCATGGTGGATTTGCAGAAATCATCACAAATCGTCAAGAAAGGTAACGAGGAGATGGTGTATATTTGTGAGCTAGGCAACGGTCCCATTATGCCACATATGATCGCATCGGTCTGTTTACATTTTTTTTTTTTACTTATTAGGTAAACTTTCAGAGTATCAGAGGGGACAGAGAAAGTGGGAAGAGTCTGTCGATTGCGAAGTCTCTTGCGTATTGAGTTTAAATCGAAAATTTTAAGTTTTTGACCGGGAATTTCGATTTTGTCGCAAAAATCCCCACGATCTTTACAATTGATAGTAATTACTGCTTGATTACTAATAACATTTCCGACCGAGGTCATCTATGTTTTGATCACAAGGACTTCTGTCATTTTTTTCCATAAGGCATTTTCGCCATGGTCAGATGTTGTAGGTAACGTGAGATAACGCATAATTCATGAGCGCTGTCGCGGCTAGCGCCCCTAATGCCACATATGATCGCATCGGTCTGTTTACATTTTTTTTTTTACTTATTAGGTAAACTTTCAGAGTATCAGAGGGGACAGAGAAAGTGGGAAGAGTCTGTCGATTGCGAAGTCTCTTGCGTATTGAGTTTAAATCGAAAATTTTAAGTTTTTGACCGGGAATTTCGATTTTGTCGCAAAAATCCCCACGATCTTTACAATTGATAGTAATTACTGCTTGATTACTAATAACATTTCCGACCGAGGTCATCTATGTTTTGATCACAAGGACTTCTGTCATTTTTTTCCATAAGGCATTTTCGCCATGGTCAGATGTTGTAGGTAACGTGAGATAACGCATAATTCATGAGCGCTGTCGCGGCTCAACTTCCCCGTTTCTGACATAAATGGCTAGTGAGAAGTCACCTTCAGCTTCTGTAAGCAGATGTTTTTTTGGGAAGGGAAGAGGGTGATTCGGGGACTTTTGCCATCAATAGTCGCATTTGGGAGCTTAGTGGCTGTTCGTATATAGTTGGTACTCATCTGTGCTGTTTATCTTGCTTTGTTGTGCTGTGCCTAACAAGGAGTGTTAATTTGTAGGTATTTGAATTCGTAAACAATTGTCCAACGATAAATAATACGGACAATAGCGTTACACTGCATGTAAGTGGACGTTCGTATTGTCAGGGCATCAACCAGGCGATTGCTTCAGAAGGTTTCAGTGATTGGAACGAGCTGGTCTACAGGGTCGCAGAAAGAAATTTTTACTACTAAATAGCTTATTGAACCCTGATTGATTCACTACCTTATTAGATTTACATTCTTGTGGAAAGATGGTTTGTATTCTGTATAGAATGATCTTGGATTGGGGAGCGAGAAACGCATATTCATTTAATATGGATTTACGTAAGACAGATGTAACACAAGTAATAGAGTAGGTAAGAGTGCTCCGGTCTACAAAAAGGATGGGAGGCGGGGGGGGGGGG
>JPKZ01000759.1:0-46636 GCA_000803305.1 Toxocara canis
GGGGGGGGTGAGGGGGTTGAGATTGGGAAAGAAACAGTTTCCATGAGATAAAAAATTGAAACGAGATGTTTTAAAACGCAAATAGCTTTCCACTGCTTTGCTTCCGAATTCACGTGCTTCTTGCGGTTCACACAAAATTCATTTTTCGTTCCGATTACTTTCTAAACTTTGAAGATTCATCATGAGACAGTTGTGGCTTAAGGAACATATTAAAGCGGAATAGCTACCGTGGTCAAGGAGCTGATCCACAGAAATATATGGGGCGCTTTTTTGCTTCATCAAAGCGAAATCTTATTAATATTAACATAAACGAATGTGTAATATTGCAACTCTCTTGCCTTTGTGTCAACACAGCCAAGTCTTCAGTAACCAACGCGGCTTATAGTTGAAGTGCCTGCCGTCTGGACAACGATGCCGTTTTCGGCGCATTTTGCCATAGCATAAGGCATCGATTGCTTGTCTCATCGATCATCCTTTCAATCTAATGCTGTAAACGCTCACATTTATACTTCTATGAATCATTCCGTCTTTTCAGATATAGGACATAATTTCGAGAGAGAAACTGAACGCGCGGGAAGGGGTGGGCGGAAGGAGGAGGAGGATGGGGAGGGTGGAGACGGCTCGTGTTTAGCTAAAGCAAGCGAAATATGCCTGAAATTTTCTGTTGGAAGTGCATGGGAGCACGAGCGAGCTCGCTCGGTTGAAAAACGACTTCATCGAACATTTTCATTCTTTTTTGGCGATTGTCTATCATGCAGATCATTGAAGTGCACATAAATGTAACCTTGTGCATATATACCGTGGTTCTGTAGTTCTCTGAGGCAACAATATTGCTAGTCACCTTGGGAGGAACTGCAAGATTCCCTCATAATTGGGTCGTTTATGCGCGCTTGGTAATGGCGCTCGGCTAGCACTTGTGACGGATGACACTAAAATTCAAGCGTTGCTCTGTTTCCGACTCTGAAATCCTCAATGCTAAAAGATTGTTTTACATGCACTGTAGAATGGTTGACAAGACCTCTATACGAATGCATTAAACAATGCCAACCTAGCAAAACGCTCTAATTTACGATACGTTTTGGTTCTCGACACTTTTTCTGCGTTTCGGTTCCTGATTCCAGTTCTCGCCATGAGGCCAAAAATAAAAGTAGGACAGAACAGGATCGCTGAGAACACATGTGACCCTACTGTAGCTAATCGTCTGAAATGAGTGTGAAGGGAGTAGACGTAGGGAGAATAAGGAAATGAACAGCAATGGTGTCATTGTATCATAAAGTAACATCTATTCATTGTTTCGATTGTAGCTTACTGTTGCATTCCGTAGTGCGTTATTAAAAACAAAATGGAATTTGGAAATTTGTATAACATCTTTGGGAAATGTATCTGTACCAAACGTGCATCACAGAAGCGTCTATAGCGAACGATATATACACATGTTGCCGAACATTGATTTATGAGTTGCGCCACTATTTCTCTGACACTGCCGAAGTTTCATATGTTTTTAAACTTCGATATTCGAGCGGAAGTTCATATTGCCGTTCTGATTGGTGTTCCTGATTGCACATTTCATCGTCATTTACGCTTTCCGGAGTTAACTGTCGAATATCAAATATATTTTCGCCTTCACGGAAATAGACTGCATTTTGACGGAGGAAAACGAAACGCCAATAGAGTATCTCTTTTGATGGTAACGAAAACGGCAATATTTACTTTTGCTAAGGCGAAAAACTGTAGTTGAAATGTTCTAGTGCCTTACCTATCTATTTTTTCGCTGGTTTTTCTCGCGATACTTCCACAATACTCTATTTGAGTTATAAATACCTTACGTAATCTTGAAAGCTTTACGTGCATTATTTCAAAAAACTTTTCACAACTGTTCGTTCACTGGAAACTCGTAAATTGTGATTGTGCTAGAAGTGCTGATACACTTTTCTTGCAAATATTTCATTTTCAATAATAAATTAAATATAATCGAATTGCGATTATGTGTAGAAACTTATTGCAAATTTGTCGCAATAACTCTACCTTTCCTTCGTACAATACAGCACTCTCGAATCGGCTCTCGAAATGCAATGTCGATATCTGAGTGAGTAGCCTCTTGTCGAACGAGTGTTGATTGCGTTCCCTCTCAGTTGCAAGACCAATGCTTGGTGCCGTTCAACATTCTTTGTTCAATTTTGATTGTTATGATTTCATAACGTTCGCACTTCTGTTTTCATCCTCATGACTATGTTTCATTACCCTGCATAGTTTAGTGTGCTCTTCTTTGGAATTTCAGAACGTTTCCGACCAATACCTTTTCCTCGATACACTATATTTCAAAATATGCCGAAGGGTATTGGCCACTGAATGCTGCTAGTTGGTGCTTCTGAAAAAGCAGAATTCTGGTTTTGGCTGTGACCCAACGGTGTGCGTCTTTCCGGTTAAACCCTAATGTACAACAGTTCCTTATCGGTCGTCCTGCAACGCAGAAAATATTATGCGTTTTTAAATCTCTGTGAGTTCATTATTCGATTAGCCGCATAGAAATCGCCTTTCCTCTTCCTCTATTTACTGTCACCCTCTGAAAAGTGTCATAATTATAAAGAACGCTTAAGTTTGCTAACCCGAACAAGTGTTGCAAACCTTCCAACATATCTAGCTTTTGTGTGCACTCATCCAGCCGACGAGAGAACACTCTGTTCAATTTTACGGGTGGTTCGCGTCAAGGTGAGACCGAAAGGCTCGAACAGTGTGGGCAAAGGTTGCTGTAAGCACATGCGTATGAGACAGTGTTTTTAGGCTCACGTTACAGGTAAAGTGATCGTCTCCAAGTCTCGATGAAAAACTTCGACCTATGTAAACCCATAAAAGAGGGACTGTCGTGTCGTAAACTCCCAGTCGGGTTGCAGATAACCCGCTAAACGTAAGAAGTGAATGGCGGACATCGAATGATCACAAAACGATGAGGAAATGCAATGCTTCCAGTGGTCCTACAATGAGATAAGTGACACAAGGGGAGGGTGGGGGTGAGGAGAGAGGAGGGGGAGAGAGGCGGCAACTGGAATATGCTGCCTAACCAAACTCGCCAAAATTAATCATCCCAAAGCAGAAGGAAGCCGAGGAATTGCGCGCAAACCACCGCGCTGGTCTGAAGCTCATCTTCAGCTCAGTGAAGCTCAGGGTTCGATCGAGAAATAGACCAAGGAACAGTCACGATTGTTTGTTGCCTCACATAATGCCAGAAGTCTGTCAACAGGCAAAGTGCAGGAGCGTAGATAAAAATACCAAGCACGAGGTGGACTACGCGTTGGCGAACAAATGACGGATTGTCGACGACGTGTTGGTGACAGGTTAACGGAAACGCTCTGAATACGCTAACAGCGTTTGAGGCAATGAACTAGGTAGCTGATGGAAAAACGCGCTTCCACGATTTTAGAAGGCAAGATCGCAATAGCATACAAAGCGATGCGGAAAGGGATATGAACAAACCCAAAGAAGGTTAAGAAGAAACCTTAAAAAAAAACAATTAGTGGAAGCCATCGAGAAGCAAAGAAGGCTGAAAACAACAGAAACAGACATTTGCCTTACGAAGGAAATCCCAACGGCTTTAAAGGACGAACAGGAGGCAAAGAGCGAGCTGACACAGGGGAGTGGGATCGACTTGCTTTCGTAGCGTGCCTAACGAAGAAACAACAACGACAACCAATAACGAACCAGTTGTGGGTAATTACGAAGAGTCATATGCTACCACACTGATATGTGTGATCATGGCATTCGTTACGTCGGCCAACCCAGCTCGTTTGATCTTGCTATCTTTGCAATCCACCAGCGAATTTAAACACGAGATTGTGTTAGTGTTTGAACGAGTGTGCGCTAAGGGCAACTCTCCGAACGATCACCTGGGAACGCTTATTGCGTGTTGACCGCGGGCAATATGCTATGCGATGCAACTTTTTCAAATTTTATTTATAGAGCAAGTGTTCATTCATCTAAACAGATTTCTTCGATCAGGTGATTGTGTCAATTGAATTGGCGATAAACGGAGGATAAACGGAAGTGCTTACCATTTCTTGTATTTAAACAATCTCCGAACATTCGTGCCTCAATGTTTTTACGTGTGCTATGATCCAAAGTATATAATAAAAGAACGGCCGCACAGCGATGAGCCTTTTCAGGCATCGTGCGGAATGGTGAACGTAGCGTTTTGTTGTTCGCTGTCGTTAGTACTCATTTCGTACTGGTCGACAGTATCAGCCGAGAGCTTCGCAGAGGTGCAAAAAGAATCTTCTTTTGTATTTGCACTACTTATAACAAGTTGCTGTTTTGCCATAAGGACATTTTCTTAACAATTTAAAAATTTATCATATGTTCGACTCGAGAATGTATTTGAGGCTCAAATCTAAAGAGAGTTTCCTTGTTGTTTTTTTTTTTTCGACAACTGCCCATCAGAAACTCCAGCATTTGCGCATGAAAATGCAATCATAGCAGCCCGCAGCTACCGCTTCATATCACCATGATTCATACAATAGAGAAACCACCAGTTGAAGACTGAAAACGTTGTCTTAAACAAGACATGGAAAAACTCTTTAGAGGAAGAAAACTGCAAAAAGAAGGTACGCATGGTGAGCACCTTGCCCCGTCAAGTTTTCCCATTTGATTCCGGAGTTTTATCGTTTCTGTCCTCATTTATATTTACTTGTTCTTTTGCCAAGGAAAGAGCAATGTTCCTTGTCGTGAACGGCAGTTGTGCAAGCAGCCTTTTAAAGGCTATGGTGGCACGGCATTAATTTTGTGGGCCCAAAGGGCCGTTTTCCTCTTGACTTGCTAGGGCACAGCTCATGGAGCGTACATGCGAACTCAAAATGCTGCTTCTGCAAAAAAAAAAACTCAAAGAAATCACGGTGCTTTCGACAATGCTCCATCTTTAAAACGGCTTCTTCGTTCAGATGATTCTGTGCGCTCAACTGATGATTAAAGGAGGAGCAGCGGAAATACTTCCGATTGTGAAATTTCAGCAACCTCCGAGTAGAATCGCAACCACTCAAAACTTTTTCCGCAATAGTGCTTTCTGAAAGAGGACGCTTTTAAGCAACAGTAGTAGTGATTTCGAACTTTTGGGATCAATTATGCCAGCTTTACCAAGGCTTAGGAACCAGAATTTTTGAGCCTTAATGATTCAAAAAAGAATAAACAAAGGTGAACGTTACATCAGTAACTGTCAAGCTGATCTTTCTCCATATCCGCTTCTGTGTACACTCTTATTGTAAGGCAATACAGGTACGATTGAGAATTCGTCACAGTGATCATTTTATATCATACGATCGAGATTTCACTGTACCTCAAATGAGATGCGTGGTCGCATTAGGATAAAGTTGTCATAATGACGCAGAACGTGACTATATTTGTAAGTCTTTTTGTCGCTTCTTGATCTAAGTTGCTAACAAAATTGTTTAAAATTCTGATCTTAAACAAGAACGGCTTTATAGTAGTCATGGTTATTGCACACACCTCGAGCCTGATCACCGGCAAATGCAGGTATGTGAGCGTCCGGCTGGGGATCGCTATTATGCATCACATAACCAAGGGACGATTTTATATCACTGAAACAGGAAATGAGTGCAACCGCATCCGATACGGCTAATACTTAAATCTGTGAGCGAAGATGGCGGACTGCGGGAATTTAACCTCCTAAGTCACTCTTCTCTGTCCACGAACAACTTGCGTAATTCTTCGGCAGGCGAATACCTATATGGCCATTTTTTGACCTGTCGTGAGAGGCCGTCCGAGGGCTAAATGATATGCTATGAGATCCGTATTAGTGCAGGCGATAGCATTTCGATACTGTCTATGATATTTGCTAGAGATGGTCACTTAACAGTACTTCACAAGAAATTGGCATACCGAGAAGTGCGAGTTCTGCTTTCGCGGCTTTACTCTAAAAAAAATTTACGCATATGTTTAACGCATCGTGAACAAATAACCATCTGGAAAAAGAAAACAGCAACTTACTTGCCAAAAAAACGAAATGGCAAAGAAAGAAACTGACATGGTTTCACTCAATAGAGTTCATTTCAGGATGGTCACATGATGCAGAAGCGTTTTCAATCTCTGGCACTTCTCCGTAACGGACGTTTATACCTGGCCGAAGAGAATGAAAAATTGAAAGGCAAAAGGACCGAAGTGGAGGATATTGTTGAAGCAAACGAGCCGATATATAAGCTAAACGACATTTTTGGAATCAAGAAATTCTACATCCCTTCATGGATCATTTGAGCAGAAACAAGCCCTATCGAGAGGACTAATGTCGTACTATTGATTTGTGCAATAAATTTGCCTTACACTTTTGGAAAACGGCAGCTATAAACCAATGCGTAGTAGTCTTTGCTTGTTGGCTTTATTGAAGCCAACTGTAAAAAAGAAAACTCGTTCTTGTCCGCTTCTGGTGAGCTCCTGGACAAACTAGAAAGGTGGTACAAGGAGTTGACTGTATTTACAGCCATATATCGCACAAGTGCACATGCACTGCATCGGTGTCATAAAACGGAGTAATTGTTACGCATTAGCATTTCTTTCGTTTTTTACAGACTCTTCTGCGCAAATCAAAGCGAATTCCCCTGCACAATATTATTTGAGCGATCGCAAGCTTCATCTCGTTTACTTGGGATCACTTCTAATATTCCTTGTTAGTTTCCAAGAAGTTCGATTCATTCAAGCTTGCTTGCATAAGTATCTCTCCTTGCCTCCTAATGTTGTTGCTTTCGTGCGTTATACAAAATTAGGGTCAAATTTATGAACTGTTTGACGCCTTCCCCCCACCCCATCCCCATCTTGCTCCTTGGTCAGTTTTTGCTTGCACAGTGCATTATGACGACGCAGGATCTGTGCATACATATTTATGTGTGCGTGTGTGTGCGCGCGCTCGGTATTTTCAGTCCGGAAGCGATTGAAGCACTGGTTGTGAAAATCGACTGCCATTCTATCCCTAAGCCTACTTTACACCCAATTTGAGATCAATTCGTCTTTAGTAAGAGTTATGCACAAGTGGAGAATTTGCCACGCCTTAAAAAGAGCAAAAAATATTCATGCACTTTTTAAGCGATGAGATGGCGTTTTCTATCGACAGGCCCGCAGAAAGAAATGGGATTGCTTCTCAAGGAAGGTCATGATACGCGATCGGGGAACGCACTTATCAAATTGCTTGCAGATGCCGGGAATTGTAATTTTGCGCATCTCGACCTGCCGTAACAACCTTATAGCAAAGACTCGTTGTTCTGTGACCCAAACATTCGAATGTGCACCTTTATCGCATTAGAAATGCATGAAAATTTCATACCCTTCAAAGGTAAGGTCTTTGTGGGGATGAGTGGGTTGGCTTGATAATTGGTCAGGAGGGTGAGGCTAGGGTGCGAAATACCAAGTTTCATAAGTCTAACTTCGCTGGTTACTGAGTTGAGACTAGTGGGCAAACAACAAGAACATTTATGCATACTCGTACTAGAGCGGACGCGGCGCTGACAAAATGAGATTTGCATATTACAAATGTGTCAAAGCATATGGACATCTGTAGTAGAAGAAGACACATGAACGATCGGATCAGTTGAAATATGAGTTTTCATTAAGCGAAGCACATATCTCGTTGCATCTGAGTGGGCATTCTTATTTGATCTCAGAAGAGCGAAAGCCAAGGCAAATGGCTTTGGACATGCAGCTGCTTGAATAAACACACATAAAGGAAAATGTTGTGCGAAAGGTACTTTGTAGTATTTAGAGAACGTGTGAAATATTCACTAATCGTAATGTCCTTTCCGAAAGCACATTTTGAGAGTCGGGAAACGTTAGTACTCGAAACTCTTTGCTAACCAAAATTAATAACTTGTTTTCTGCCAAGTTGGATGGTATAGGATTGGAAACCAGAAGTTCATAAGCAACCAAAGAGCATAGCCTGGGGTACTTCGTTGGGGATGTGCCCAATCAACAGCTAATATACTCATGAACATTCGTCAGCAGGAGAGAAGCAGCACTGCGCGAATTTCGTAAATCGGTCGTCAGCTACAGCCTAGAAGAGCAACAACCAAAGCAATTGAGTGGTAACGGAAGGAAGCTAATGCAACGCCAACTGATGTGAAAACAGATGGCTGCTGAAGCGTTCGGTATCTTACTGATACAGTTGCGTGGTGTTAATAAAGTTATGGTTTTCCTGGGTTGGTAGAATAACGGTTTGCTACGATGCTTAAATTGGCTAAATTGCTCTTTGACGGGGTCCATTCTCTCTCTTGATCTCTCCATTTGCGACTTTTCATCGCCTCCCTCTCGTGAATTGCCGTGAGAGCAGTTAAATGAGCAGAACACCAATAGCGCTTGCCAAAAACCACACCTTTTCGATTCTTGAGATATCAGACAAACTCTATGACTGCTATTTACGAGTAACACAACATGACAGGATTTGTTGTTAGACGATAAGATAAGACGCCAAAGTTTCACTGCACAGTGATGTTTGGCTGAAATTGCAATTGTCGCTATGTCCACTCAGAAGATCATTCTACTTCACAAGCCGCCCACCCTCTGTAAGCATTCTGAAAGCAAGTGCACCTGCTAGGAATGAAAATCAGCTAGCGGTATACACCCGAAAACTACCAGTGGATTGTCAAGCAATAAGTAGTGCTTCGCATATAAAAAAAGAAAAAAAAGTGCTTCATATGCTTCGCATATATATTCGCATATATATATATATATATATATATATATATATTCACCGCTATAAGAAAATCTTTGTCGAAGTTAGTCTAAACTCCTTTGTGGCGACGATGAAGTGGACAAAAACGCTGAAGAACCTGACTGCGAGAGATTTAAAGTTCAACCTTCCAAAGCTCCGAAAACACTCGCTTTTGATTGCACCACTATAAAAAATGCGTATTATGAATAGGTAACTTCTGAGTGCACGGCATATATAGGTGGTACACATTATGCA
Organism: Toxocara canis; assembly: GCA_000803305.1. Taxonomy (NCBI): domain Eukaryota; kingdom Metazoa; phylum Nematoda; class Chromadorea; order Rhabditida; family Toxocaridae; genus Toxocara; species Toxocara canis. Next base: position 8,951 of record JPKZ01000759.1, read on the forward strand.
TGAATATACGATTATCAAAGTAGCTTGCAAATGAATTAAAAACAACAATGGGTCATTTTGCCTCAGTGAGTTAGTAAAGAGTTGCTGGATTTTGTGCAAACAACTGATGCATGACGTTATCCTACAAGGAGTGCGTTATACAACAAATAGTATGGATCGAAACGATCAAATGATCAGCAAATCTCCTTTCTGTAAAAGCGGTTGTGCAATTGTCACTGTCAAGAGAAATAGAACTTTGAAAAGAGTGTGTGGAATATGTGAGTGCTCGTTCGTTTACTCGATCTTTTGTGAGCGAACTGAAGTCGGTTTTCTATCCACTTTCTTGTTCCTACCCAACCTAAGTAAATTGACTTCTTTGTTCGCATTGGACCTATGTAAACAGCTGCGCTCCGCTCCTGCCGTTGAGATGTGAACATATTTATTTCGCGCAATGAAGAGTCTGGACTCGAGCTGGTCGCATCATCGTTTATGTTTGATTCGATTACAGTGCCAATAACGTTTTGGCTTCTTTATGGTATATTAGTTTTACTGCCCGATTGGTTTAGGTTTGTATCGCCGAAAGTCGGTATCTTCTTGAGAGATGATTTTTTAACGCCATAATTGCTTTAATGTGATGATAAGTGTACGAATAGGTGAATGATATTCGACTAATTTACTTGCCTTCGTGAAGAGACTGCATGAAAGTTGTGCGCAAGGATCGGAAAAAATTGCATTTTTTTTTTCAAAATCTTAAAAGCCTTTTGACATCGTGGAAAACATGCCTACAAACAAGTACGAAAGTTGACCGTCCACTACACTTTGTCTAACGACATCTTTTATCGGTTACCTTAGGGGATGTAATCAGTCGGAAAGTTCAAAGTTAGACCAACAAAACATAAAAAATTTGCAGTATCTTCTTGTTACGCAGCTCAACAAATTTGTAACTTGCAAAACGCATTGTGGTGAACGTGTGCTTGTTTGTGTGTACCTTTTTGTCTATCCATATGCTTTCTGCGTTTAAATTCAGCGGCCAATTAAGTTAGAGTAATGAGATTTAAAAGTATAGAGTATGCAAAGTTTTCACGCGATTTCGTCGACCCCAACGGAATGTCTATTCCATCAGAGCGAGTAAAAAATTTGCAGACTTTCTCAACCAATTAGATCGCATATTCCGACCAGCATGGTTGATATAGGAGTGTTGGAGGCAAATTTGTAGGAGCGTTTTGATCGGATGAACTTTGAGTTTTCGTCATTTGTGAACAATTGCTGAATGCGGTCGTCTTTATTGGTATATGGCGAAAGCATATACGAAGCGAACCCCTCAACACGCATTCCCTCTTACGTTTAAGCGGTTGTTCGTTTTATGTCAAAAATTGTCAGAAAATGCGCTTATTTTTTCACGAATTCTTCGTTTTTATTTCCAAATGGCAAATATTCTATTAATGCTTCAACGCTGAGAAGATAGTAGCGAAATTTCTGTGAAAATAAACTCGAGCTCTTCAGTGCGATTAACATGGAATATACTAATTATCCGAAAAAAAATCCCCAATCACATGAGCCAAAGATATTTGACTTTGTAGAAAAGCACATAGCTGAGCTGAAGTGAATTTTCTCCATTCGTAATTAATAGGAAGCCATATAATACCACATCGACGACGATAAATAACATCTTTTAGCATGAATTCAAATCAAATGCCTCACTTTGTTCTTTTTGTGATGCATTCAGTACTGAATTGTGGACGAAAAAATCGATTTCTTGTCGAAACAATAGATGATTTGTTTCATTTCTGCATCTGAATCCGGTCTCTACGTGTAAAAAAAAATACTGAGCGCATCTAGGCTACATTTGCTTGATCTACATCATCATATTGTCCAAGAATCGCACATGGATTTGTCAGTGTCAATGTGATCACACTCAGGTAACAACGGGCAGACTAAATTGCCCCTACCTCTACTATTAATGCAGGCAAGTGCTCGGCTAAGCAAAAGTATTCGATGCACTCCTGATGTGGTTCAGATAGGTCTGGCTACGAAACGAAGCAGTGAAAAAAACGATGTTGAAAAAAGGAAAATAGCGCGAAGTTCGGAGTAATATCGCCCCGGCAACTTCATCTCGTTTCGTATGATCTTTGCACGACCATAGTTAAGCCTTCTAGGAAAGAAGTAAAAAATAGTTGCAAGTCGTGCAAAACGTCAGCTTTTCTAGTAGCTGAGCTCGATCATCATTGCTTTCCCATTCTAACCAACATCGAACGCCCGAATATTTGCGCAGGTTCACCCTTTCTAGGCATGTGCGTTTCCATGCTATACCGTAATATATTAGTAATTTGGAACTATTATAACCGTTGATCCCTTTATTTGCACATAAAGAATGGGTCATTTCATTGGAAAACAATCATAGTGGCCTTAGCACTGCGCGTCTTATCAGCATCCAACAGCATCGTTACTGCATGAATGTTTTGAATCAAACGAAAATCGCATGGCAATTGCTTTCCGAACAGCTTGTGACCGCGTCATCGAATGACAGGAATAGTGCTGCTTCACACAAACATAAATGGAAAAACATTGGGCTCATGTCGGATCGGAAATGAGGAATCGTACAAGTCGGAAACAATGAATTTGCGAAATATTTAGCGATATACAACCGATCTGGTTGACAATAGAACGCCAACTAAGCATAAAGTTTGAGTCGAATCATATTAATCATTATTGCGAGTTGCCAACAACACTCAAAATTTTCCGGAATGCGTAATTTACAAAAAAAAAATTCACGCCTGATTTCATTAAAATTGGTGTCGAATGAAAGAGCTCCGAGAGCCAATTGCAGCAAACATTTCCAGTTTGAATCGATGTCGGATCGGAAATGAGGAATCGTACAGTCAGTCGGAAACAATGAATTTGCGAAATATTTAGCGATATATAACCGATCTGGTTGACAATGGAACGCCAACTAAGCATAAAGTTTGAGTCGAATTATATTAATCATTATTGCGAGTTGCCAACAACACTCAAAATTTTCCGGAATGCGTAATTTACAAAAAAAAATTTCACGCCTGATTTCATTAAAATTGGTGTCGAATGAAAGAGCTCCGAGAGCCAATTGCAGCAAACATTTCCAGTTTGAATCAACATGAAAAAAATTAGTGAATCCTAAGCTTTTGGTTCATTTAAAACTGTATAAATTGTCGCTGTTTGACCAAACAAACTGAGTACAATTAACACACAATGATCAGCTCATCAAGTTATTTGACTTGAAATGCATTTGAAAGGGAGGAGAGACGAAAATGTCCTTTCAAAATTTAATCTTTTTTCAATTTTTTTGAAAGGACGCAGTAAAATTTTTGATTAAATATTCAACATGCTCGCATTTGGGTCAAAGCAAGAATGAGTATCGTTATTTTTTTCATCCAACTACTTCCGCTTTTTCAATAGGAGGTTTCGAGTGGTATCTCTTCACACAACACTAAAGACATCATAGAAGGGAATCTTAGATGCACTTTTTTTAGCTTTTCTTTGTAAAGGATTAATGTAATAGTTGGATTAGACAACAGTGAGGTAATGTAGTAGGTTGATGAAAGTGGCATGAGGGAAATTCTATCAAAAGGAGAAAAATAAACGAACATTGTAAGAATATGATATTTTCAAAAACACCTCATTATATGTTACTATACATATTTTGGAATCATGAAGACTGCAGATGTATCCCAGAAAGAGATGTTGCTCTGTGCGCCATCGATTACGGTTTCATGAAATGGAATCCCTCGAATTGCAAATGATGTGAAACGTCTCGAATTTCACGTGGAATCTCATTTTGAGTCATTATGCACTCATTTATCGTTTCGTTAAGCATGGTAATTTTTTGAATTTTTTGCTTTACAGACCGGAAAACTATGAAGGCGGCTTTGTTGCTGTTATCTTTACTTGGAGTTGTTCGAAAAGGAGCTTCAATCGATCTAATAACGTGCGATACATGCGTTGCGGTTATAAACGGTGTAATGAATGACGAGTTCAACGACTTCTCACAAGTGACACCATCTCAATTACTGGTATCTCTTCTTATCGGCTTATGTGAATATTGTTTCCAGCATAGCTTCATAAGTGAGTATTCACCATCGAAAAATTTCGTACAGTCACCAAGTGATGTAGAATGATTTCAGATATGCCAGTGCTAAAAAAATCGAATGGTCTTTTTAGTCGCTCTCCTCCGTGACACCAAAACCTTGCCTTTTCGATAAACAGGATGCAAAAGAAACCAGCAGGAAAGTAGACGACGATTCGATAAACTTGAATGGAGGATCCACACTTATGTAGTATAATTACAATTTTAATTATGATAAGAAAATTGTGTAATACTAATAAGAAAAATTGTGGCTTATGAGGTACAAAAGTTAAGTTGATATTATAAAATCGTTCATGTTTTGATACGCGCATGAATGCGTTCTTTTCAATCGCGTTTAACGACTTATTCAGGTTTATGATGTGGCTGAAATTTCATATTTGTCACTTATGACGCAAGAAAGCTCAGCAAAGAGTATCCATTTTCATTCATAAGGTTCTGCTAGAACTGAAGAAATTCGAACTGCTTTCATCATCAGAGACGTTCCCTAGATTGAACTTGAGAAGGAGGTTAACGAGTGAAAAATCTATGAAAGATGCGTCACAAAATAAACTAAACACAACTAGTGCTTGCTTAAACAGTGCGTGCAAAAAAAAACGCATTGCGCAAAAGTTAGACAGTAATTGTTATTTGCTTCTCATGTTGTTGAAAAGTGAGATGTGATGGGATCGATATCCTATGATCCGCATGTGAGCGGCCTGCTGCGAACTTCAACCTCAACTTCAGAACACCTAGCAGAAATACCTTTCCTTTCCTAGGGTGATCACATTCCGAACGGGGCATTCATTTTGTGTCTTTTCTTAGAAGGAGGTTAACGAGTGAAAAATCTATGAAAGATGCGTCACAAAATAAACTAAACACAACTAGTGCCTGCTTAAACAGTGCGTGCAAAAAAAACGCATTGCGCAAAAGTTAGACAGTAATTGTTATTTGTTTCTCATGCTGTTGAAAAGTGAGATGTGATGGGATCGATGTTCTATGATCCGCATGTGAGCGGCCTGCTGCGAAAGCAAATCTTCTCAACTTCAGAAGACCTAGCAGAAATACCTTTCCTCCCATAGGGTGATCACATTCCGTTATTTGCTTCTCATGTTGTTGAAAAGTGAGATGTGATGGGATCGATATCCTATGATCCGCATGTGAGCGGCCTGCTGCGAACTTCAACCTCAACTTCAGAACACCTAGCAGAAATACCTTTCCTCCCATAGGGTGATCACATTCCGAACGGGGCATTCATTTTGTGTCTTTTCTTATCCTTCAGCAATTTTACCGCTCTCCTTCTCCTTCAGCAATTTCACCACTCTCTTTCTTCCATTCCTGGTGGACAGATCCGGAGAACGATTTCTCCCCGTCCTAGAAAGCCAATGTCTAGAACTTACCAAAGCCTCTCGCTATCCTTTTCATTCGAGTAGCCGCCCGTGAATTCGAAATTCTAAAGCAGCAATCTCTTTGAAAAAAAAAAAACCACTTCAGAGATTGTATCACATCGAATGAGCCGTGATTACACAAGTTGGGAGCATCTGGATGGTGCCGCAAAGCACTTCTATGAGATCCTGGAGTTAAATTTCATGCGGGAGAAAAGGATAAGGGAAGTCGATCTGTGCCTTTCGCAATGCATGCATGAGCAGAATGACTTCCTCATATCCTTTCTCGTCATTGCTGCCCTTTACTCTTCCCTCAATCGCTGCTTTTCATATTTCATTTTACAATCGCGTTCCAGGTCTAAACCTCGTCAAATATGGGGCCCTCTTAAATATAAAATTATCTCAGCCGCGGACTTCTTCTTCGAGTTCTCACAAAAACGAAAAGCCCGCATCGTTGCTGCAATTCGTTTGCCGAGATTCGGCAACACTCAATGTGACTTTGTAAATGTGGGTAGTTCAAAAAATTCAGCTTCATGAACGTAAAATGAACTCTCCAACGAAGCCTTTTTTGTCATTCGACTATCACCGTATTACCAAAATTAATGCATGATTTTCCAACTTTAAAAGCAGCGTCGCTGGGGAGAGATGGACGGGTTGAAAGCATAATATTTTTGTTATCCAGCTTCTGTCATCCAATGGTGATATTTTTCAGAACCAGCTTATCGTCGAGTGCGAGAACAATACTTGGGGTGGTGAAAATACTGAATGTCAACAATGGGTTTCTGATAATCTCGTCACGATCTTGCAAGGACTTCAAGCCGGTGACAATGGGAATAGCACATGTTCAGCGCTTGGAGTGTGTTGAACGCTGGCATCGATTTCCAAGAGATAATGTCGAAACGATGAAATTAATTTTGATGGTATTGTGAAAAATTCAATGATTTGCAGTTTGGACCATATAATTATTCGTTTCACTGGAGCATAATTGGGTAAACAAGTTAGCTGATCTAGCTGAAGAGCACTCCTGTTTGACACTAGGAAGCAGTGAATTTGATTGAGCACTCAAATAATTTTCGCATGTAGGCGTCCCTTCTGTGTTTTTTCTCATACTTCTATGTACAATGAAGTTACAGCACTCCTCTGTAATTCACTGCTTCGTGCTCAATTCTTGTTTTAGTCACTGAAGCACACTTTTTGGAAGTTTTTTTCGCACTTTAACATTTGTTAGTTGTTTTGACAACCAAATTTCTACCCGATTTTCCCTTGTATATACAATGTTCATTACGAATTGGAGCACGGTATCGTTCCGGATACGCTAGTTGTTTACATAAGCGAGGCAATCCGAATTGCACGTGCATATAAAAAGTTTAGAAAACTCAAATTTACGTCATGAGGAAATCGCTGTTATAACTGGTAACGAGCGGAGTACTTGCAACTCACGGGGCACAGCAGCTAGCATCTAAGGTTCAATAATCCTTGCAAAATGCGGCAAAAAACAATGTTAAATTGTGTGAAAATAGCGATCGAACCATTCACTAATCCTCTGAGGTGCTTGAAGTTCGATGGAAAACCGCCGATAAAAACGACAGATCGTAGTGGAAATAAGCAGAGGTAAACAACTAGGCCTGGATTTTCTCTTTTGCAAATCCAATAGAAGCCGCCTTGTACTATTTTATCACCCTCAAGCAGTTCTCCCAGCAAACGAATGACAGTACAGTGTGTTCTTAAGCGAAAATCAGAACTCGTGAGAGAAACTCATTTCAAAATTTTCCCGGTTGTAGATCACGAAAGTGAAAACAATATGATACCATACAACTATATAAAAACGAAAGCAAAGCTATATTTGAGATGAGTATTGCGGAAAAGTTGAACCTTATCAAATATCGAAAAAAAAACCGATCAGATCTTGTGACGAATGCTCATGATATGGGCGGAATTATTTGTTGTAGCCATGCATTCGTACCTTCTCTGTTCACTTCCCCCGCCTCCCTACCACGCCTCCCCTCTCAACCCTCTCCTCCGCCCCCCTCCTCCAATCCCACACACACACAAACGATTTTCGGACTCGTAGTGAGCTATACCGTACGGAAGCGGGCGAAAACCTACATGCATTTTTAACCGCTGACAGCGTGCATTCGAACAGCTGAGTAGCAAAAAACGGATAGATTTTTGTGAGAGGTCAAGCAGAACGAAATTTAAATTTCCTTCGCCTATGAGCACTTTAGAAAGGCGGTAGCTTGTGCGTTTGAATCGCCAAAATGCGCCCATCGTTTTAGCCGTCTGGCACACATTCCCACACATTCACTAGTGTTGAACGCTGGCGGTGCTGTGCTTTGTCCGTCCTTTCCTCTCTGTTTTATTCATGAAATCGAATTTGCTGTTTTTCATTGGTTTCACTCCTCTGTCTCCTTTATTATTTATATGCTTGATGGAACGCAACAAGGCAGCCGAAACAATGCACGGACAGCTACCCCATTATCAATGCTTGACAATGTTCAAAGAGGAACAACTCATTTCAATTGAATGTATGATGAAGACACTAGTTGCTTCCCGCTGGTAATATATCCGAAAAGAAGAGTGAACGGGATGGAAGTAATTGCGTTTGCTAGAGTTTTTGGGAAGCTCAACGATAAACCCTAAAAAGCAATTGTTGAAAGGTAATAACTTGAATCGCTTCCATTGGCAAGCTACTTTTTACCATCCTTTACTGATCATGAAATTTTGAAGTTTCTGGCACGTTAACAACCCTTACCTAGTTAGGCATTGCTCACGGAACTGATGTCGCAAGGATCTACCGTATATAGACGGCCTTAATTACTCTTTCTTTCTGCTTCGATAATAACAGCCTTAATTCGTTTAGACACCACTGGTTAGCAACAATGATACTACGTCAGCCATGTACAGTGAAGAATTGTGGTATTTTGTAGCGATGAGAAGTCACGCCTGATGAACATTTTGTATAAGAAGTATTTATTTGCAGTAAACTTCTCTCGCCCATAACTCAAAGTTAATCGTTAGCGAACAACGCAATGCTTTAAAATGAACATTTTGTATAAGAAGTATTTATTTGCAGTAAACTTATTTTGTAGCGATGAGAAGTCACATCGTTTGAACATTTTGTATAAGAAGTATTTATTTGCAGTAAACTTCTCTCGCCCATAACTCAAAGTTAATCGTTAGCGAACAACGCAATGCTTTAAAATGGCGATTGAGGCTTTTCGCTTCTCACAGCTCCATCTCACCTTGATCAGATATAGTAAGATGAGGTCACAAATCAATCAGTAAGATGTGATCACAAATCATCACAAACCATATGTAATCAATCCTGATCACGAAAGCAATCAGTTCATCAGTTGCATTAACGATCCATTTTCTCTGCAGATCGAAACAGTGGGATCGATATAATCAACACCAAAAATTGACAATTTGCATTTGACCTGATTATGTTGGAATTTAAAGTGAGAACATTAAATTTAGCATGAAGAAAGCAAGTTGTTCATAGCTCGTTGCCAACGTTGCCAACGCAAGTACCATCATCAAAAATTTAGTGGCAGAAACAGATGCACACTAACGAAATAAAGGCGATACTGGGCTTATAGCAAAACTGTTCGTCACTAAGGCTTTAAGGAATACCGAATGATATGAGACGAGCTGCTAACGCTGCGGATGCTTCTAGGGGAAGAGGTAAAAAGCTTGGCGAAAACAGGAAAAATATTTGCTGGCATAAATGACCACTGCCTGGAGGCCTACTTTAAATTGCATATGTTCAGTAGTTTTCATTTTCATGACTACAAATTCATGATTGAAACATCGAAAACGTCCTCTTGCTCTCTCATAGTAGGGGGTTGGGTCCCTTGACTGGTTCATCGGTCTAGCACATAGCAAATGAACGTTTTATTAGCCACCATCTGTATGTGCTGTACGACAGGTCACAAAGACATGCTTTGCCATATGAATACCAGTATTATTCATAGGCCACAATCAGTAACGTGAATATCCTCGATATGAAGCTCATCTGTTTGAAAGCAACAATATGTCGGACTTCTGCGGCCATTTACGCCCTAAATTAAGCGATCGATCAGCTTTACACGTAAGCATCGCCTCTTCCTGAAGAAAGTGCAGTATGAGCCAAAGAAATGTGAATCGACCTCCTCTAGAAACATGTTGCGAACCAAAACTTTTCATCCATTTTTAATGCTCATGTTTTTGCTTTCCACTGAACATCAACGGCAACATGATGACCAGATTGAAAGAACTGAGTAAGAGTTACTTGAAGGAAGTGTTCTTGAAAAAAATGCCTTACACGTTGCTAATTTGTGCTGAGGACTTGGCCCTAGGAAGAGTCAATGTTTTCTAGTGCTAATCAGTGCATCCAGATGAACTGTGTCCAGGTTGATTCGCTTTTTTCTCCCAAACAGTTTGCCCGCTGAGTATTTACACCATAAAATGACTATTAAAAATATTCTTGCCTTTGAACTAAATAAAAGTTTTTCCACATTTTGGACAAAAGATGTGCCTTCTTTGTATATTCAATGAACAGTTATTAGCGCTTAGGAAAGATATTTCTACATCTGAGCAAAGGCATTTTCATGATGCTCATAAATTTCTACAGTCGCTGAAATTGAAAGGAAAAAACCTCAGAGTACTGAAACGGCTATATTTCCTAAACTTTACGAACTGAAATACGCAATTCTGACTGTAGGACAGTTTGTTTTTAGAAGGTTTTAAAGAATCACTCACCATCTGCACAACTGCTAAGTACCAGTTCCTTTCTACATAAATCAACGACGTGAATTTGCCATAGATGAAAGAGGCAGAATATCACATTAGTCAAGTGAATCACTATTGAAGTCACTGAACTGTCGTGCGCATCTGCAATCGGCGTTCTCAGACGCAACTAGAGAAAGGACAATGCAACGTGATATTGAGCACTAGAGCTAGAATGAGAAGTACAATTTCCGTTTTTTAATGGTATTCCTTTCTCAGGGCACAATAAATCCGGCTTTGAGCAAACTGAAACAGACATGACAGTAGCATTTAAGGCGCGTCACAACGAAAAACATTGCCATAGCGGCAAGCGTTTACGATCTTATTCCACATATGAGGAAAAATACCCTAATTCAAGCTGGAAAGAACGGAATTTCTCTTTTTGTGTAACCGAAATTCGTGTAAGAAATCGTCAAAGAACGTAAACTGCACAACTGACTGTTAAACTAGTAGTAACTTTCTTCTTAGGGATCAAAAATGTTTTTTTTTTTTTTGAGAAAAACGCATGATATTCAAGTGCACTAGTAATATGTGTCCTCGCTGACTCTATACAATATGAAGGAACAAATCAGTTCAGTTATACTTATCGCTTACAGTGATCACAATTAGGCTAACCTTTTACAGAGGATTTGGACACAAATATGCTGTAGAAAAATAAATAGGCGCCCAAAATTATGAAAAGCACGAAGGTGATAGCCTGAAACGTTACAAATGCTTTACTGTTTAAACCTCATTCGGTTCGCTGATTGTTAGCCAACCTTCTGCCACACTTTCAGAGTCTCGGAATTTAGATGCTCAAAGACCTATAGGAGTAAAAATGTTGCCCACAAAAGTTGGCACCAATAAGTACGCTGAGTCAAAACAACAAAACAATAGTGTCGCAAAAAAACACCCCTCCCCTCGATGACAATATGACTATCGGCTGTCAAAACTTCAGCATGAGCTTCGCCTGAATAATATACTTCGAAACGAAGTTCAACCGTGATGAAATGTCCTCAGAACATTTGTGCGTTATGGCAGTCGACAGATTTTCCACCGCATAATGTCACTGGAATATCACGACCATACACTTTAGCGAACTAAAAGCGCTTCTCTGCTCAATTGTCTCTCAACGTATATTGTAATAAGAAACACCATATACTCAACTTCAGCTGGTTACATTGGTAACGAGTATTGCACAATTGCAGCGAGCAACAAATGCATTCGTTTCTTGTAACGGCAGTAAACATATAGTAAACAGATCGAAATTATGACGCTAAAATGACTTACAACCCAAATAAGAAAAGGATATAGAAGAATCGCTTTCTTCATTAAGAGAGAAAATACAGCGAAGATGAATATAATGCTTGTCAACCATAAACCATAGAATAACGTATACGGAAAGAATGCGTAACCAAACGCGATAACCAACGCAATATGATAGACGAGTAGTGCTTTTGTGATCGTCTGCAAGCAATATAATCATCAGAAGATTACTTATGAGCGATATCCATAAGAAATTTTAATTTTTTCTTTACAGCGTTTGAACAACAATTTTCCTTTCATTTCTCTTTCATCTTGCAAAATTTCGTCTTCTTTATGTTCGCATTTTTCATGGAACAGAATAGAACGGGTTAAATGTTTGGTGGAATAGGATGATAAAGGCTTTGAGGAAATAATGAACGAGAAAAAGTGCCAAAAGGCTGTTGAAATGTGTGCTCTACCAATTTAGTGCACGAGGCAAACCAGTTTGCTATAATGCTAAAAACAAAGAAATATTTAGAAAAATATTGCAACAGATTTGACCGTCAGCGCAAAATCGCGAACAAACGACGCGCATTTGTGCGACTTGATGTTGATTGAAGTCAACGTGATCACCGATCGTTGAATGCGTGTGTGAGTATTTTTGAGGTCTATAACTGGCCTCGTAATTATCGAATCGATTTAAAACTGAATGCGTGAGCCACTTTGCGGGCGGGCTGTGTCTAATAAACTTCACAACTACAGCTTTAATGGTGTTTGAGTTGAAACTACGGGACGGATATGTATAATTGTAGACATCTACACTAACGTGTACGGTATCACCATTATGCTTTTCACGAATACAAATTTGCTGAAGCGCATTGAAACGAGTATAAAATGTGCAAAACGCATAGAACAAATCATCGGCTTTCCAGCATATTGGAGAATTCTTATTGAGCGAAACTGCTCTGGAAGAAGAAACCAGCATACATCATTCCCAAATTTTTTACAACGACCGGTAAGAGAACACGGAGATGGTGAAACTGCGAACTTGAGTTCCATTTTACCTTCAGAGAAGTCAAATTACTTTCAACCATACTCCACCTTTATGTTTCCGAAAATGTCCCTTGCATAGAGACACTTTCCCAATACTTCGCTAAATTAAGGCGCATTCCTTAAACAGAGCGGTTTTTTGGTGGACCTTTGTTTTCTACCAACAATCTGTTTACACTGAATCATGTGCAGAAGTTCCGCCTCTCCAGAAAAGAACAGCCCTCCCTGCCTTTGAATAGAATGATTTCCTCAAAAACAGCCTCCTCTCTGCTCGCCCCGAAAAATAAATCTTCTAATCGGATGGGGTTCTAATCGGCAGCTTACATTTGCTATCGCACAAATGTAAGAATATGGCAGAGATCAAAGATTATACCGAGGGTCGTGCATTGCATAAAGACATTCGTGTAACGGAGATATCAGTTCGTCCGTCCACACCGTGTTTACAACGTTCGTATACGAACGCCGTTTGATCGGAACCAGCGGCCAGAGCCATGCTAAAACTGAAAACGTCGTTTACAGGATGCATTGATTCGCTCGTTCGGAGCGCACTTAAGACGCTCGTGAGTGACATCACACGCTAGTGATGGTATGCATATGCTAAATGAGAAGTGGCTTTACAAGTAAGCACTGACATAACAATTAACAGCGTAACAATTAAAACTCGTATCCAGCAAATAAGCACTTATAGGTAATTCAACCATAGAAATGCAGACCGAGGACTGATCAATGAGATTCTACGATGACCGTTATTCGATCATTATTCGATCAAAGAGCGCTGTCCGCCCTACCGTTAAACTCTGAGAATGGTTTTGGACAGCCTATGGTGCTACATGCTTTTTGCCCGTACCTCTTTGGCACGATGCTCTTTGAGCTGAGGTAGAATAGAAGTGATTAATTAAACATGCAGAAAAATTTTCAGAAGATGAGCAAACTAGCAACCTGTATTAAGTCCGGTTTTTAGGGCCTACTTCGGGGTATCAACTCCCTTCACGGACTCCTTTGCTGGAGATTAAAGACAAGGATTCAATTGTTATGGAATGCAATCGCTGAGGGCGAGATCAAGTGTATCCAATGTGAAGCAGTCCTGTGATGTGTGCAATCGCATGCGTCAATTGTTGAATTAGCAAAAAAAGCAATGAGCAAAAAAAACATAAAAAAGATTATAAAGATTGTCCGAAGAAAAAGGAATCAGGTAGAAAAAAGTGAAGACTGAAAGTGCAAAAAAGTGGTAATTGGCAGGGACTGATGGAAATGATAAATGATAACTCGACACAGCAAGTGCATTAAGCGGAAATCGCTAATCAACAACTACTATAGCGGGCAAATTCATTACACTTCACATTAATCTCGGTCGATCGATTCTTTTGCAGACAACAGTGATAGTGAGGGTGTGGAGGAAAAAATTTTAATTGCCCACCTGTGAACATATAACAGCTATAGACTCTACACACTTTCCAGAGAGTTCTCTAACATAAAATTTCATAACGCGTATGTCGAAAATAATTTGGAGAAAAAAATTTGAGGAAAGTGTGCGATCAGAAAAAAAGGGCTCATGAAAACGAAATGAAACATTTGGCTGAACCTTTGCCGCTCTTACTGAATTCATCATTTAGTGGATGGATGCGTTAGAATCTTTTTTTTTTTACGCCATACAGAGGAGAAAAATCGAGGGAAACATTTTGATTCTTGAAAGGCACTTTGACGAAGAGAAATTGTGATCGAATTAAATGAGCATATGATAGATACTTCAATCAAATAACGGCCAGGAAGCAATGCTATAGCAATCAAGGTCTATTGTGGTATTCTGAAACGCTACAAATTGAACTGAACTGGTTAACTACTAACAATCCAATGTGAGCTTTGGTATCTGCAGCAAAACCTGGTTTGAAAAAGAGGCAATTTAATGGGAGTGTTGGGAGGAGGGGTGGGGGGATGGGGATGAGGGAGAGAGGGTTGAGGGAGTAGCGCGCAAACTGCCAACTCCCTAAAGGTGGACTAGAATTAATGAAGGCTTTACGAAAAGGGGCATCAAACAAGGACTCCATTATCCCGAAGTGGTCTAAGTTCGAGGCGGGAATGCTGTGGGCAGCGGAATCAGTTCGTTGGTTCACGGTAATTTCGATGCTATCTCAATAAGAATAACGCTGGCAAACGTGCAGGAGGGCGACAAGCATAAACACGTGATACACATTCGGAATGTGAGGTTGATAATAACGAAAAGAATTGCTTAATTTGAATACAGGCTTTCTTCGTCTCTTGCGCAATGCTGCTTCAGCTCGCCAGCAGTCGCTAAAGGTGTGCGGTGAAGCATGCGCTAATGTTGTATGTCGTGCTGGTCAACGATGCATACCTACGAGCTGGCTGCCTGAAAATTTATTCACAGCTACGATGTATATTTGAAAAATGTTGATATCTCATTCCGAAAGAAAAAAAGTCAGAGGAGAAAACGTTGCGAGCCACTCCTTTAGTAATGAATCATCAAAAAAGTAGCATGAGATGCTAATAGAACGCTATCATCAATTAAAAGAAATTATGCATGAATTGCGACGTGCTTTTTCTTGCTGTCCTCGAATAGGATAGTAAGCAACGGCACTACCGAGTTCTTTAATTGGGAGGAGAGGTGAAAAGGAGAGGAACCTACGTTTGACATCTTTATGCGCAACAGTTTAAATGAACACCATCAAGCCTAGAATTGCTTTCATGATACTAAGGAGATCAGAAGCTGGATTCATAGTGCTCATAAGCAGCTTTTACTGAAAGCACTTTTGTTGACCGCTGCTAAATTTCAAAGGCATTGCTATTTTTAATGAAAACACTGTTGCGCTTCTGCGTGTGTTGGCCCGCAAAGAGAATGTTTGCCAATTGTGCCCCATATAGCACGCGAACAGCAGTGAGAAAAGGACGAAAACAAGCTTCCCTCAATCACATTCATTCTTGAGGCGATCGCCGACGAAACTTAATGCTGTAAGTACGACAGAATTATGGAGACAATACGTTTTAATGCGAGACTAATTCGACTTTCGCGATTTTCCGTCACCTTTCATGAAAAATCTCCTTTGCTAACAGGTGGAAAACACTGCTATTAACAAAATATCGAATGGTAAAATCCAGTGATGTCATCGTGCCTACAATTACAGCACTTTCCGTGCAACACTTTTAATGAAGCTGAATAAGATGCAGTTTTACATCAACTCTGAATTCACAAGTACGGTGCAGTTCAATTTTCGGAGGGTAGTATAATTAAGTGTCATACCAGTTTTTCGGCAAGGGTACAACCTGACCGTACTATATGGCGATTGCAGTTGTGCTTAAAGTGCGCTCCATTATTCCAGTTTTACATCTCCAACGATATCAGTGGACGAGTGGAATTGTTTTACGTTCACTTCATTGCTTATGCGATTTCTCACAGATGTTTAAGACGCCCGTTTCACTTTCCCATCTTTAAGTTTTATTCCGTTCTCCTTTATACAACTACACAAAAATTTTAAACTAACTTGTGCGTATTCCGATTCAATTCGTAAGGCACCAGGCGGCATAATTTTTGCACATCGGGCAAATTTTCCATGAACACATGATTCCAACTATATAGAAATATACTTAATTTGTTGTCGTATTTTACGGCTCAGATAAGTCCGCTTTGTATGGAGACCGTATGCCGAAAAACTTTAAGAAATAAGATCTTTTAAAATTAGAGGCAAATGAAGAAAAAAAGCGACAGTACTGTGTCTGACGAAGTGCGACGTTGACATTTATGTCTATTTTTTATTTCCTGAATGTATTTCACGCTTTCTTGTTCCGTAAAAGACACTCAGCGCCGTTGACATCTCATCGTTTCGAAATGAGCGACTCTCAAGTTACACAGCAACATGGCGGAAATCGCAGCCAATCGCACCCGGTACGGCGTTTTAGGAAGTAATTCAGATAGGCTACAAAAACACGAAAAAAGCTGCAAAAGATTTGAAAGTGAGATAGGAAGCTTAATGTGCAGAAGGGAAGAAAGAAGCCACCCGTCGGGAATAGCTGAAAAACGATGCACACCACCAGCAATACTTGAAGAGTCATGCGGAAAGTTTGGTGAGGGAGGTTAGGATAGCGTAGAGGCTGTACAAGCGTTCTCCAAAAGCTGCAAGAGCTACAACCGTGTCTCTGAACTTATTCCTCAGCCGAAAGTTTCAAAGATATTCGGGTGTGTCGAGTTCGCAGTTGAGGCATTGAAGGAGACGAACGAGATTTCAGCAGGCAAAGAACCGTCGGCTGAGGCATCCGTCACCATTGAGATTTGGAGCGAAAGGTCCGTTCCTTGCTGCAACGATCCATATTGCTGCCGACGGATCTCGCATAAATGCATTCCTGAGCTCGAAATAAACGACCTTAGGAAGCGCGGAATGTTAAACAAGCTATCTGAGAGTCTTAAACAGGGAATCGTTGAGATGCAGAATGCCAACTGACTCAAACGCGCACGCTTTTAAAAAGAATACGAGATGCTGCATGCTTCAAGGTAAAACAGACTGTGAAGGACTAGCTGCAGGAATCAGCCCTGGAGACGAAGATAACGGCGAACCTACTTGCTCAGGCGTGGGCACTTAAGACTTCGATGAGGGCGGAATTGCAGAGAGCAAAAGTGGCGAATTCCGAAACGACTAACTTGAACAGCCGGTACGCTGCAAGGGGAGATGGCAGACGGTATCATGGCAGCCGGATACCGTACAGAAGTCGCTGAATTGGCCACAGTCACATGGAACTCCAGAAAAACGAAGCTAGCCATGAAATGTCTCTATGCAAGGTATGATGACCTGAACCTCACGTACCCGCCAGTGCTCGCTGCATTTCTCTCTGCGATGTGATGACGTTGAGCGCGACGTTACTGAAGTACTTTTTGTCGAAAGCTCGCTATCAGTCATCTCGAACTGTTTGACACTAATTTCTCCTCTTGTTCATGCATATCAATAAAAGCCAATGGATGAAAAGGGCTGTATAAATATTGTACTTTTTGGGTCAAAATAATTTTGCCGTACAGCAACAGTTCTGAATGAGCAAGTACAGTGAAGTTGCGGCAAACTCGATTTTTAAAAAGGTTTCACAAATACATTGTGGTGTCATTTTTGGGAGGAAATGCGCGTAGAGTTTTATACGAAATGTTTTGGTGCGATCGCGTCCCTGATGTTAACTGCAAATGTTATACAGTCTCATCACTCGCCTTAAAGGAGCACTCGTGTCGGTGGCTGATGCGCATAAAGTGTCATTTATCATGGGGAGCTTTACGTTATAATACAATATATGGAATCCGAAAGTTATGTGATCTTCTGGAAGGAATGCGAAAATCACAGATAAGAGCATCTAAAGTCGATAATTTTTAACGTTTCCAGAAAACATAGTGGTGCTGTTAAAGTGATGATAAACAAAATTGGACCACAGCAAGCCACCCTCATAACGCTTCAAGACGGTAAAAGCTAGGGAGTAGGGCAACTGACAGCAGTGTTTAAATGGAGTGCCCACTAACGTGTAAATCCTCAGCTCTAAGCCAAAAAAGCCAAATTCGTCTCCTGTGTAACTTTTAATGGCAAACTTTTAATGGCGTCTCCTGTGTAACTTTTAATGGCAAAGGAAAACTTCAGCACAATCAATGCAGTCGATATCTGCTCCAAAGTTCATATTCAAAATGGTGACATTCTTTAAGAACGGACCGATATTTGTGCACCTTACTGTGTGAAGTGACTAACAAAGCATTTCTATTTGCTATCTTAAGGAATTCATAAAAGTGAAGCGACAACAGAGAGTGGTTTTTCTGCAATGTTGCCGGATCTTCTTAAGCAGGAATGAGAGGACAGCAAGAGGATAGGGCAATGTATGGTACTGCGCACGAGAATGATACTCGCTCGTCGCGAGATTTTTGATACAATTTGATGCACTCTTCATGAACATCGATGAAACCATTGTTCATACGGAAGTTTATCGCCAATTTTATCGGTGGCATTCGCTCAGTCATTCTGCTCAGATCCGTTCAACCTCTTCGTTGCGTCAAGCAAGACCATCTCAGAAAGCAGTCGTATCCATTACGAAATTCTTTGAGATGAACTCTATGAACATAGTTTTGTCCGTTTTTCACAACAGGGCACCTCCGCTTTCTTTTCTCGAGACCTGCTTCATTCTTACTTCTGTAGACCGCGCCGGTTACCGTTGAAATATCCTTTCATCGCGACAATCCCTCCATTTATTACTCTCAAGTGTTGTCCCATATCACAGACTGCACCTCTACAGCCCTATTCAATACATGCTGCGCTGGGTTTTATTCAACGGCCACCTGCCTCCACTACGAAATTATTTTCCTCCCATTTTTTTCTGTGATCTATCTTAACTATCTACAATTTTTTTATGCACTGCTTCCAGTCCTGCATCGCTTTGCAGAATAACATAAGTAAACAGGGTCTTTTACCTTTTCCTTGTAAAATTTGTCGTATTGATAACAACCTCTTGATTTTTGTCCTTTCGCTTACACAGATCATCTCAGGCTCTCAGGTTTTTAGTCACTTTTTTCGGGGCATATGCTCTGCAAAGGTTTTCAACGTGACGTTTACGTAATTTAAAAAAAAAAAACAGTGAGCTGTGAGAAAATAATGCACCAGTTCACCTCTACCATCCTATATTCGCGCATTTTTCGATCGTTCGCATCATTTTCTCTCTTTTCAATTCCTGACTCTATGAGCGTTCATAAAATGAAATTTTGGCTCTCATCTGAAAATGATTCTAAGATTGAGTACATTTTCGAATAAGCAACAATCGGCTTTCACCTTTTAAAGTTCACATGAATTAATTTGAAAGAATCTGAATGCTTAAATGCAAACACAACGACCATAGAAGCTGAACTGCGCTTTATGCCTCTTTGCAGAAATTTTGATCGGGTTGGTTAGCGCCTAAAATATAAAACATATTCGTAAGCGGAGGTGCATGAAGGCGATTCAAACACGTTGAAAACGAGGTGCATCGAGCGGAGATTATGTGCACTCCTGCAAGATCATAGTATGGTACAGGTTTCAAGCATTTCTAGATGGGAAATTTAATGAATTGTTTTCAGTGGAAGTTACAGCATATTTAACGAACTGATAGGGCGTCGCATGAATTCCGTCTACAAAAAAAACTCATTCACTACGCAGGACATAAATACACAAGTGGCTGCTCACAGTGGAGTCTACCATGTCTACTTGAAACCTAAGTGGTTTATTTTTTAGTAGGATGCTCAGTAATGGCATTTGAGATGTTTTCATCTTGTGCCGATATTCCGTAGGTTCTATGGGCGTGGATGCCGCTCATAATTTAGATGTTTATTGGTTGCTTTACTCTGCTGAGGGAGGATCTCCGCCTAGGACTGCATGAAGGAAATGGAAGATTCAATTCTTACAGCCATATTTCGCCAAAATACCCCATCTTCGGCAAAGTGGCTTGACGACGGAAGTGAACCGAAAATGCGGACAAGTACGCTTACGTTATTTGCATGGAATTTATGGTTGCTGAGTTCGAGTGACAAAGGCAATTTTTTTGATTTGCATGGGTTGCCTGTATTTTTACCTGTATCCGGTCCACTACCATCATGCCCAAACAATCGCGCTGTCCGAATTTCTCATCATCGATAAGCCGCTCATCTGTATTGTTGTTTCTCAAACAATTGCACGAGTTCTTTAACTCAAATAATTTGTATTTAAGTTATAATGCATTTAACTATCAGGTGAAGTAAGCGCCGCAAGTCCATTTGCTATGAAAAATATATTTTTCAATGCAGAATGTCAAGTTCACCGTTAACAACCTAACCTACTGTTTTACAACAACTGTTTTCGATTTCGGTTGGTGGCGTATGCAATGAAACTTTCGTTCGAATTCACTCTCCGCACTATCGGTACTCCACAAGCGATTTCAGCTATGTAATATTAGCGAATAAAGCCATAACAAAAGCAGCAAAAAAATGGGTGTCGGCAAAAAGGTGTAGACGTTAATCGTGAAACAATAGGCACATCAATGATTGTCATTGTCACAGCTGCGGTCTTTGTACGACGAAAAGAAATAGGTTCACTGTTAAACGACAGCTTTGATCGCCAAAAATTGTGAGTCGTTTTGGCATCACATGCGAGTTTTAGCCACTAAAAGATTCGGTGCCTATATATGACGCTTCGAAGCGACTTAATGCGTCGTACGTTAGCCGCTTGTCGAGGGTCAAGAACGTAGTTTTTAACAAGACGTCTTCATTTTTGATTTAGCACCTCGAAAAATGAGGAAACACTCATCGCTTAACGAATTCACATGGTGCAATTGTATGAGGAAGTTTTTCTAAGAATCTATCGATGGAATTTCGATGCTATGCCATCATTTCGTTTTTCGATGTTTTTTTTTGCACTTGTTCATGCGAAACTACTCGCAATTTTTGCTCACAAAAATCAAAATATCAATGAAGAACACCAATTCGAATGCTTTCACAGCTCATTCAACTTTCAATTTCCCTCCTGAAGGAGTACTGTACCGTTATAAAATGCGTTTACAACTTTGATAAGTCAATATGATTTGAAATCGATGGATGACATTAGGTAGAGACGAGAACTGGACAGAGTGTCGCAGTTATACATAACACCGTTATCAAAATTTCGATCCTTTGATAGACGTCATTAGCTGCTATGCTAGTGTGCTGTTATGCCCTTACAAATACTCGTGAAGCGAATGCGACAAGAAAATAGCCCGGTTTAAATCAGGTTTCTCGATTAAGCAAAACGTCGTTATTACTTCGTCAGAGGGATAGTATTACTCGTGAAGACGGTAGGAAAATGAAATGGGTGGCATACACACTCAACGTAATTTCAAAACCTATACCGACCGCTACCAAACACATCAAAAGCGCAAGTCTAGCGGTATACAATCTTCCGAGGGAATACAAATCGAACTGCATCATTCAATTCGGGAAAACAAGGAACACCTCTCAACACATACATCATTCAAACGCCCTAAGCATTTCGCAGGCGAATGCCACATGATTACATAGCGTCTTTTTCCGTTCTTCAGTGTTCGCCGCAAACTTTATTTGTAGCCTGTAACTAGCGTCAGCCGATGCTGTTGCCATGGAGTTTTTCGCTGGAAATATTATGTTTCCTCGTCGATTTCTCAAACTTCCTCAAGCGCAAAAGGCAATTTAGCCATTCGGTTTCATAGCGAAATTCGAATCTTGGAATACAGTAGAGCTTTCCAGTGATCACGTTGTACCAAAGTTTTTGTTACAATTGACTGATAGAAGCGTGATCGTTGTTGAAACCAAAAAAATGATTCATAGAAATAAGCTCCAAAATAAATCACTGCTTTCATCATCAAAAACGCAATGTGCAGATCAAGCCACTTTTGCTGTCTGTCTCTTCCAATGATCAATTTCGTCCTCATCAAAATCAATCTTGCCACCCTCTGAGCTGGTATTCACCGTTATCTTCGTAAATGGTGCTGATTACTACTGCTAGCTCTTCGCAGCCTCGTTTCTTTCACAGCAAGCAGCACCTCACATTCCGTTCTTAAAAGCGTGCACGTCTTTTAGTATGCAGGGAAAGCCTGAACTATAAGCAGTATTTTTAATGATTTTCGGTAACATACTGTCGACCTTTGGAACGCTTTCTTGAATATACCCATACAGCAGACAGTGTTACGAAATTTGGGAGGTACCTAAATCCTTCGGACTGTTCCATGCTCTTGCTATTACCTTCCTGTTCTTGATGCCACCTTTTTCCAGCCACAATTTTATGTTTAAATCCTTAGGAACTATCTTTCGTTTTTTCATAATCTGACGCACATTAGTGTAAAACTTTTTTCGCTTGAGGCGGTTAGCCCGCTCATATCATAAGCATATGCAAGTGCCGATGTTTACCTTAGATTGAACACCGAATGGAATGAAAATTAAATTAAAGAGATAAAGTTAGAAAAATAATCTGAATTGCTCGTGAAAATTCCACATTGTATGGCCAGTTGCCAGTAAGCAGCAATCCAACGTTTAGCGGACGAACTCGACAAAGCTACACATGTCGGGTTAGAAAATAGGGAGACGATGAAGGTAATAAAAACAATCGCTTTTCTTGTTTAGCCGCTAGGAGCTTCATGTTGCTCCTTGTTTATGAAGGATTGAGCCAGTTAGCGAAACGATTGCCTAAGCTGATCACATTAGTTGTGAACAACGGGCTGAGCTGATGTTTATGAGACTTTCGGTTTCCCTGCAACAATAAACATGAAAATGGAAGACCTCGATCCGTGGTTGTTTCAATATTCTTGTTGAGAGAGTTTTTCTTAAAGCTTGACAATTCTGGCTGCGTGCAGCTGTCGCATCCATAGGTGCTACAAAGCAAAAGTTACTGTTATCTTATACTGTCTGCGTATGCGTCACCACCCTACAAAACGGTCAGCTTTCCCCAACAGGACCCTTCAAAACCTTTCCGGCGTTCATCTCATCTCCGTTCTATCGCTCACACGACGCGCTTTCATAACCCTCTTTTTTTGGATAGGCCTGAATTAGTGGCAATAAATGCATTGATTGTTATAGCGATCGATGTTAGCAGTGAAGGAATGGACTCCAAGCTTCCAGCGATATTGACAAATTGACAGATAATTTTAGATGTCATTGCTCAAGTTCAAGGTTGTGAGTAATTGCAACGAACTAAAAGTTGGTGAAAAAAGACTATAAAATGTTTTGCAGTTGCTCATCTCACTCCACCAATTGTTGTGCAATATCTTCGGCTGCATGCAACCCTCTCATTTCTGTCAGGCGATAAATTCTTTTAAAGCTTTCTCTTCCTAAGAAAAACCAGAGCGATTTTTCAGAACATTTGGTGTAAGAGAAAAGAATGCCATAAAATTCCAAAGCCCGGGGTTGTTTGCGGGTAACCACTTCCCGATCTCGCTGCGTATTCGAAAAATGACATATTTCATAGAACAGCTTTGTGTGAGGATAGAAATTTGTGCAAGAAACGCTAAAGAACTTTCACTGATAATGCCATGTGGAACATTCTAGTTGCTCTTGATTTCCTTTTAAGATACAGTCGGGATTGTTCGTTGATCCATAGCCAGACGGGTATATATTCGAGAGTCACGTGAAACGTGACTCTCGAATATTTTTAGAGTCACGTGAAACACGAGCACAGTCCAAGACGATGCATCATGAATCATTAGAATAGTTTCAGCTGGCACGCAAACGAATTAGTCAAGTACACAACAAATAGAACATGCTACGATCCAAAGACTTCGATATTTCCTGAAGTCTTTTTCAAACGTCCCTCTTCATCCTTGATCTCCGGTCGAAGTTCAGCGCTTCTAGAGCTCTCAGAACAGCATTCATATAACGCATGAACGTCCTAGTTCTAGTGAACGTCTGAATAATCTCACCTATAAAAGCATTCTAATGTTTTATTCATTCCGAACCGATTCGCTTTCATTCAACATGATGATAAAAGGGCCTATGATTAATGAAGCGGTTTTCAAAAAGAGCTCGTCTTAAGTGCTTTTTTTTCTGAGAAATTAAATAATTACAAAAGCGAGAGCTGTCCTTTAGTGAATAAATGAGGTGGAGAGAGAGGATCGGCAAAACAGTTCCATAGTACTGAAACAGACGGCAAACAAGATCACGTACGGAAACGAGCGCATAAATCTGAGATCTTTCGAAATCTCAATAGCCCAAAACGGAAGCTGCTTACGTATGCAACGGAGAGCAAAACAAATCTTAACGAGCAACTGACACTCATCGTTGCACTTTGCAAGCGCTAAAAGCGGCCTGCTAGAGTTCTAATGGGTCGGAGCAGCAATTTGGAAACTTTTTTCGCTATTGGTGATCGATCAGTTGGATTATTGCAAGTGACAAGCACTTAGTTGTGATTGTTAAAAGTTGAGAAGTCACTTTATCGCAAACTAAAAAAAATGTCGATTAATGCCGTGTGTGGCGAGCGCATTTAGTCGATACGTGAAGCCAACTTAGCACTAATGTTTCGTCGAGTGCATCGTCACTCAAATGACACCACATTTCTTTTGTTGAACAAAACAATGCACACATTAACATCATACGATCATTAACAATTCCCTCAAAAAAAAAGCTCATCCGAAACACATTTAGAACAAATGTGAAATGTTGTTAAGAAATCGACCAAACACAACGTATCGTTAGTTGACACAGTGACGTTTTTATTTGCTAATGAATTTTAACGCAATTTAACGTGTTCGAATAACCGCGTACTTCACCAAGTGGGATGCAGGAGGATTGTTTAGTAGATGATTTATGCGGCCGGCTGTTCAGATAAAAATTTTACCACTCATCATTTGCGAGTAGCTGATGAAATCTGATCCAAAAGATAAGCTACCAAAAGCATATAAGGCATATGATAACTGTTTTTTTATGCACTCACACTTGTTGCATGACTTGACCGCTGGTAACGCATGAGCCAACTTGAAAAGTGGTATGAAGGAGCAAAATTTGTCATCGTTAATATACAGATCAAAGAGCAAAATCGCATGAATTATCGGACACCTGGTATAATACAGAATGTTTTTCATCGATGAAGTCAAGCATTGCTCACTGACTCGCACATATTCCGTTTAAGCAGCTTATCTCTTACGGTTCTCATTTGTCTGACACGAAAATCGAGGATAAGCAGCTTATATCTCTTACGGTTCTTATTTGTCTGACACGAAAATCGAAAATCTCGCTTCAAACTCCTGCAAAGTCTCAAGGGAAAAAGCGCTTGTTTCCGAGTGACGGTTCGTAACTGGAAAGTAATCTTAGCAATGTTGTGTGAATTATAACCATCTTGTTATATTTAACTCAACTGTTGCGTTTAGCACACTAACAAAGTTCATGGCTATCGCGATTGGAGCTCCTCGTTCAATGGTGCAAGCGACACTGGTCTTGAAGCCTGGTTTCGAGAGGTGCTGGCAGTGCCAAACAATCATTTTCGGTTCACTATGCGTATCTGCCTAGGCAAGGCATCAGCAAATTGAAGCTCACTCGTTCAATATCGGATTCCAGCAACGGAAGCCTGCCGGTGAAACTGTACGCGTGAGTTAGCCATGCGATAGGCGTGCAATGCATTTTGCTGGAAACGTGCAACTGCATTAAGAAGAAGGCCATTGAAATATTGAACTCGTTTCCGATATGCATGCGGTCGTAAATCGTGTTGCGGCAAACGACCTTTGAAGATGCTCGGTCAGCAATGGCGCCAATGGGTGCCATAAGAACGACTTAAATAGTTTTGCCAACGATAGCGAGCGCAACAATGAAATTATGATGGGCGAGGACGAGTTGCACTGCATCAGAGTCAACGAGATACAAGACCAAAACCTAGACGGCAAAAATACAACTGCTACACGAAAAGGAAAGTACGATCGTAAAAAGACAAAGTATTGCCTTGAATTTTAAAACAATTCGATTAACAGTGAAGGCATGAGAGGCGAGAAAGATTTGTTATGCGAAATTTTTGCGTTATGCAAAAGTGAAATTAGTAAAACGATGAAGGTCTCATTTCAACTTAGCACGATTGAATATCGCACTGAGTGATATGGCAGCTGCCTCGAAAAGACATTTGAAGTTTGAAACCATCATTCATAAATGTGCACTCAGCATATCGTCGACGCCACTCTTCTACGTCAGCTGTTCACGTCGACATTGCAGCGCTGTTTCTGATGCGGAAGTTCGCTCGCGCAAAGCAGTGAACGATCTCAACGCAACATAGATTTTCTTTTGCTTAACGGACTGTCAAACAGATTTTCAAGGATGAAGCACTGACTTGTCTGAAGTCGTTATTGCTTAGCACAGAAACCTGGAGATAAAGCAAAGTTCGAGCTGACAACAGTGCACTCTGTGATTACGTATGGCGTAACTGATCATAGGTTTGACGTAGAGATCTCGGCGATCGATACCATGTCTATAGTCGAAAGGTATGTCGTTTTTCAAATACAATATACGGACTTCAAAGTAACGTTTAAAATTCACTTGAAGTTTCCACTGAACGTGGAATATCTCAGTATATCACATTATTTCTTAAGGAATTAACAAGTTGGTGGATTTGAAGCGTAAAACAGCAACAATGGGAAGTCGGAACGTCCGGATGAAAATTATTCTGGGTAGGGACCATTGCAAATGGTCAGGTCCCATCGGTATGAGCGAAAAATTGGACGACGCGCGCAAGGACGTCGAGGAGACAGACACTCGCAAGCACATCTGAAACATTTATTACTTTGACTCAGTTCGTCATGTGAATGCGTGGCGCGATAAGAGTGCTCCCTCTAAACAGATGATCGTGGCGAACTGTGGCTCAGTTCGTAATAGGGCTGGGAAAGTTTCGGTCTTGCTACATGTTAGCCATTGTTTCTGAGATATATTTACCTTTTTAAATGGTGAGAAATTATTCATTTCTAATAGGCTAATAAGCCTGGTAATTTAGAAACGAAATCCTTGTGAAGTTTCTATAGCTTCTACATATTTCGTCCATGGTTTGCTTGCAAAGCTACCAAACTTATTCTAAGAGGGTCACAATGTTCTAAAAGGAATGCAGTCTATACATGCATTATGAAATGGATGAACGAAAAGAATAAGACAAGGATGCGGGCAGAAGGAAAGAGCAAACAGAGCTTTCACGGCCTATGACAAGGAAGTGTAGGAAAGACTCTGATATGCAAAGAAAAAAAGGTCTGATATAACTGACTCCAACCCCAGCGACTGGAAACAGCAGCCGTCATCGTTACTTCATTTGCTCACGTCCGATCTGAGTTTCGTATGTGATTAAAACTACTTTCGAGCGCTGAATACCATTTTGATCGTAAACATTTAAAAAAAAACGCCTAAAAAACTAATCAAACGTAGCAACTCTGACCAACTTTCAGCCATAAAAGCATCGGATTTTGAGCAAAGCGGCCCTAGCCGATTTGTGAGCGATGATCTTCTGAACTTCCCACAATTAGATTTCTGTTCAAGGACTGAATGTTTTTGAAGTTTTGGTCGTGGTGAGCAAATTTGTATTATTTGCAATGGCCCTGAGTGCATTTTCTTGAACGTGAGAACTATCATCTAAACTGTGATTCCGTTTTGTTCCAACCATGATTTGACGGTGTTGGCTGGCTGGCGACAACGAATAATTCATGCTAACGGAGGTAGCAATTGTATGGGTTTGTTATTGGAGGGAAAATCTGATACATGCTAAACAAGCACGCGTCATACGATCTGAAATGAAAATGATGTCGATGACGAATGAACGTAAATGGACTGTGCTCCACCTACGCATAAATGGTTGGCGTTTGTAATCTATTTTGATGCGCTATGTTCGTCAAATGATAGCGCAATTTTGGGACGCCTTCTAATCAGTCGAAGATGCTCATTCAACAGCGGTTAGCCAACACTGAAATAACAGCGCCAGACAGCCTCCATACAAAAGAAGCTCACTCTGAAGGTGAACGAATGCACTGTGAAAGCTTTACGTAAGGGGACGACGAGGTAATTTGTTTGTCACACTTGAAAGGGCTCAGGCATATAAGCGCGCATTGGTGAAACACAGTTGCAAAGTTGAATTAGTAAAACCCATTTTAAAGCACTCTCGCCAATTGAAGGACACAGTTGGTACGAGCTAGACGCAAGACAAATCTTTGCGCCGATGAGATATTCCGAGATGCAGTGGCAAGTGAAAAATCGAACAAATCTTACAAACTGCAAACCGCTTTGAAAAATGATCAAAACTGTTGGATTTCGGCATAATGCTAAAGTTCACCGATGAAGTTATTAACATAATGCTAAAGTTCGGCATAAATGCAATGCGGAGATTTTGTAATAAGAATTCATTATTGAATTCGCAGTTTTCATCTGATAAAGTTCAGTGTTCACCGATGAAGTTACCTAGTCGTTTCGTTGAAAACTAAAATACTCTCGAGTTGGCAA
The DNA here is from genome assembly GCA_000803305.1 of Toxocara canis. NCBI lineage: Eukaryota > Metazoa > Nematoda > Chromadorea > Rhabditida > Toxocaridae > Toxocara > Toxocara canis. The sequence goes on from JPKZ01000759.1 coordinate 37,368, forward strand.
GTTTGAGGACTTGCCAACAAACTTCACCAAAACGTTTGCTCATTGATTCGTAGCCAAGTGGATCGGCGATTAAACGAAAAATTGATCGCTGAGCTCCGCTTTATCACATATGCAGAAATGGGATGTCTATAATTCATTCGAACATGTAAAATTGATTGCCTTACGCGAAAAAAATTTCCAGTCGAAGTGCATCTCAGAAAATAAACACTTTCCCCTTTTCATATTGAAGTTCTCTCGGTCGATTAGGCATACGATGGAGACATCAGACAGATGGTATACGGTATGGTCAAGTTCGCAGAAAGACATAGCCTACGGATCACCACATCAGAATGATGGGACAAGCAGGTGAACGTGAAGTGTCTATGAAGGAAGTCTGAACCAAATCGACTGCAACTTGCTGAAAAATATTTATGGAAATCTCGGTTACATGAGAGAGCATAGAAACAACTAGTTCAGATCGTGACTGTTGTGCTCAACGGCACGAGGACGAAAATCGGATCCTGTAATCACAGAAAGCGCTGTTGAAATATGCCTTCGACGAAAACCTCTTCAAGGCGCGTGCATCATTAACTGAATCAAGAATGGGCCAGCTGAAAGATGACGAAAACCGCAAAAATTTTTTTGGTGAAATAAGAGGTGTGAAGCGGTCGAGCGCAGATGCGCTGCAAACGAGTCGCCTACGGATTACGGCCGAAATCACACAACTGATTGGAAGACGAGTGCCTATGAAAGTAGAAGGCAGAGTTGATAGTGACGAACTTAAGGCGCTGTGCAGAAATATCAGGACAAAAATAAAAGACACTTATGAAGGCCACAGACACGAGAAGCTAAGAGAGGAAGCGGCAAAGAATGCCAGCATGAAGTGGATCGATAGCGACGTCAGACGGAAATTACGGATGAAGCACGCACCGATACAGCAGACAGCGCACACATGGTCGAAATCTTTGAAACGTTTTGCAATAAACCGTGCTCAACTGTCGTTACGAGAAACCTACTCCAAGGTCAGTTGGCAGATATTAATGCATACACAAGAGAACCCATGCTGAATCGAAGACGTCTAAAGCCATACTGTCAATGAGGGATGGTGATCGTGAAGAACAACAGATACCGGCCAATCACGCGGTTATCGTAGTAGGAGATGTTAAAGCGAATAATTCTTAATTGCCTCACAGAAGACTTAATGTTCGGAAGCAGAATCAGGCAGGTATTCACGAAGGGTACTTAATGACCGACCAAATAAATATATGCAGTTCGATTATTGGCAGAAAAATGCGAGGAGTTCCAAATATCTATCCACGGCGCATTCGTTGATTACAAGGAAGCATTAGACTGGGCGGAGATAAATGCGGTGCCCAACGCACTAAACGGAGCAGATTTGAACCCAGAATGTGCTGATCTGCTAAAGGAGTTGAACATTGATTGCAACACATTAGTCAACTCTCTCAAAGAACCGCGCCATACCAAATCTCACCGAAGCTTTTCGCAATAACTCTGCAGACCGTCTTCTCATCTAAATTTCTAATTTTTTTGTAATTATGGAACGTCAAATGAAAGTTTGCACGCTGCACACAACTGGCCAATAAATTTGCAACGCTTTAAGAATGAACAATATCTTTGCATCCAGCTAGCAGGATACTTGTTTGCGGCGAAGGCATCTCAGTAAATTTTTGGCATAGTTCTCGCTGTGTAAGATGTGCGGTCCACTTTAACATCGCATATACTCCACGGCAACGCCGAGATCCTCATCTGATCGAAACCGCTAAAATCATATGACGTAACCAATCTCTGAACAGATGTGCTAAATGTTGTGAGCGAAAAAAGTCCGAAGCAAGTGTTTTTTATCATTAGTGATGGGGGAATAAACAGTGTTAGTTCTTTAGAATTATGCATAGACGTCGACTACTGTTCGTCACAAATATGTCAATGGTAGTCAACCGAAAATTAAGGCATATTTTGCACTTTTGAAAAAGCGATATTTGCAATAAGAGCGATATTTGAAATCAGAGTGATATTTGCAATATTTTTGTGGATTGGTTGGCCCAGAATATAAAACATTTTCTTCTTTAATGCCGTGATTCATGATTGCGACAAAGCCGTCGCCTTCATCACTGGAAATCGCGATTTACTGCAATTTCACAACGATGATTTTTTTTTCAACTGGTAACGCAGAAAACGGAATCGTGAATTACTGTTCTCTAGAGCACCGATGTCGTGAGATCCGTTACATTTGCTGTCCTAAAGAGTAGCAACAATATTGCCACTCAGGTTTGGCATTCAAAGTTCAGACGGATCTATTACGGCACCACTGACATGAAAATAAATATTCGGTAAGTCCGCATAATTGTTGACGAAAACAGTTTTAAACGTCAAAACAGGAAGACTAGAAAACGTTCACAACAAGGAGGACCTTGAAGAATGAACAAAACGGAAGTTATGTTGCACAGCATCGCTCTTGGCGCATTTTGTGTTCGAAGTGATTCGATGCCATTCAAGCACATTCGAAGGATCGATGGATGAAAAGTAAAAGTGAAGGAAGTGCAGCAAGCGATATGCTTAACTCGATTTTCGCATGACAGCAGCACGTGCTGCGTTATCGATGAACTGCAGCATGCTTTCCTCAATACTCACTGAGATTCTCCGCTAACTGTTGTTCTTTCCTCGAAAACTGAGATCATCGCATCTCTCGCAACTCTCACCTCGCGTGTTCTTCTTTTGCATTTCTCTTCTTGAGTTCCGATGACACATTTTTTTGAATACCGGCGCGCTCAAATGAAACGGTCATACAGGTTACAAACTGAGAACCAAGCTTTAAGTGCCATAATGTAAGACAGCAATAGCATTTTCATAATTTGTACATCGATTTTTTAATGTCTCTGAAACAGATGAGGGACGACGCAATGAATTGATTACTGGGTTGTTCAAGAACAGACTAGAGTTACTAAAAGGTTGGTTACAGTGTTCTTAAAATGGTAGCAAACTTATATATTCCATATGGTCAAGCGTAGACATTAAAGATGAGGTTGCCCTGCATCGGCCTGTATCGATTCCTTGAAGGTTGAAAAGCGCATATGCGCTGCATTTAGTCGACCGAACCCAAGCACTACAGCATGAAGTGACGTACTTATCATCGAGAATAACAGTTCAGTGCGACTTGGAATCGGTGAGTCGGATGCGGGTGGACGTGAGTGCGGAAGAGCGCTTCACAACTCGCGAAACCTGGTGCAAAAATCGGACAAATGAATGCACCATGACAGGGACTACAACAATGTGAAAAAAATGGATTTCGAGAGATTCTCTAAGCACTTTTAGCGATTGTGAGGAATACAACGTTGCCGCTCAATGCACACCCAATTTGTTTCTCATCCGCCGGCTGTTTTTTTGACGATTTTTCTGAATAGATGCAATTAGCTCTAAGGCATCCGAATAGCACGTAAAACATCAGGTATTCCTCTGGATGATAGTTGGATTCAGCGACATATTTCGCCCTTTGAGGTATGCTCCTTGCAGTTTGTCCTTCGCATATTCCAGCACGCCTTCGTAAATTTTACAAACGTACCATAAAATCTTAGAATATTCGGGATGGATCAGCGAGAAACAAATTGAGGCTTTCGTGGAAAACGTCGTAATTTGTTACTATAGTGTGCACAAATTACACTTTGTGTGGCGGTGAGTAGAAAAATTATGATGCCTGCCCAAGTTTGGCTGATAAGCGCCAACCTACATTTAAGAAAGCGAAGGCGTTAAAAAAGGCTCTCCATATTTGAGCTGCCGCCTTTCGTTCACTCGGAGTCCGCATCAATAAGCTGAATGTAGCCGACGAAATGACATTTGACCCACAAAAGTATTCACCATTGCTCAGCGGAAAATTTCATTTTCTTTCAAAGAACAATGCTGTAAAAAAAGAGCCGACTCTGGCAGAAACATGGAGCTATGGCATTCACATTCTATTTAGCTCGACATTCTTAAGTGCTCTTCGTTTGAACCGAGTTTGAACATTCCACACCCTAACTGCGCTCAACTGAAAAGGCTGATTCATTCATTGCGCGATTTCGACGACTGATCCGCAACTGGTAGATGAGAAACTACTAGGAATTACTGAAAATTTTGTGGGTAAGCATTGGTAAAAACTGAAAATGCTGACGACGTTTGACGTAAAATCGTCGAAAAATGCGGGGTACTCGGCATTTTTATAATTCATTTGATAACTGTGCAGCACTGAGTTAAAAGTTTTTCTCACCGATTGCTTCTGTTGTCCGAGTTTTTTGCAATTAACGATGCAATGATCGGTAGCTGCGAGTATAAGAAGCACGTTTCGGCACAGTAACGGTGACTTTTGAAAGCTACTGGAAACTGGGAAGTTTTTAACGCATGATTGGGAGGACAGCTCAATTCTTTAATGAAAAACAACCATTGCTTCAAATATCGCTTTGTCAAATTGTTAAGTGATTTTCGCAAAAGATGTGAAGGTTTCTTTAAGAGAAGTAAAATCTTATCGCCAATACAGAGGAAGATGATCAAAACAGGAATGATTTCACAAAGCAATAGCCATGTAACGACGGCCAATGAGAAACACAGTTTCAGTGAAAAGTATTCTCAGAAGGGAACCAAGCGCTCATATTGCATTAGACAGAAGCGACTATGTAAAACATGGAAGGAGTTAAGAAGGTGGAACACAATCCTAACCCGCTTCAACCAATCGTATCGCATTCTCGGAATAATTTTTCCCATTGCTTGCATTACTCTTTCTAGCAATCTCTGTCCGAATGAGTGCTGTAAGGAAGAGTAGCGTTGCTTATATCACTCTTCTTCTATTACAGAGAACAACTGCTTAAAACAATACATTCGGCTTTAGAAGTCATAAGAGTCTTGACGTTTCTGCACAATTCTTTTTTTATCTTCTAACTAATTCTAGACCATCTTGACACCTCTCTGATCATGCAATGAGAAATTCTTGGGAAATCAACTCAATTTGAGCAGCATTTCACCGTCAAATTTAATTAATAGAATCGTATTTAGGCGCTGACGTCCACAAAATTTAATGAATAGAAACGTATTTTGCAAGCTACGCCGGCTCAACCAACTGACGCTAACGTTCACAAACGTTTGCTATTTTTTGCTTTCGCTTCGTTGCTGCGGCAGAAACAATTAAGCCGTGCTGCTAAACGCTAATCAAAGAGGTGTGAATACATATATGGTAAGATCGAGATGCATCAATGCGCATTTTCATCGGCTATGTTTCGAGGCGTATTCATATTTTCTACATCCTCATCATTCGCTGCTTGAGCTCTTTAGGGAATTTCTCGAAGCACTTCTTACAAACTGGTCGCATATCCATTTCGATCACCTTCGACCTGAAGTCGTTCATTCGTCTTGAAACGAAATACAGTAAGAAATCTAACACCTCAAAAATAACGGATATGGAAAATTCCCGTGAAAAACTGATAATTTTGTTGGACTTCTACTGGCGTAACGAGTAAATGCGTTTATTTTCCAATAATGAATACTTGCATCCAAAATTTTTGGCGTAATGAAGACGATTTGACCTGAAGCAGCATAAAGACGAGAGCAATCAAAATAGTTTCAATTTACCGTTGGTCCAGTGGGCGATCGCATGTTGAACAAGCATAACATTTTGGGCACCAAAACTTTGCAAATACTTTTAGGCTGCCACCAGTGAGGCCAGCACTACACTTGAAGCACTCGTCAGCAAACACCTGAAAATATGGGACGCAGTGAAAAAAAAATGACGGATCGTGCCGCGGTAATGACCGTTCTGTGCAATTCTATTAGATGCAGAATCATTTACCATTGTTGTCATAGTGTTCAGAATGTCAATTCCATTAAGAAAATAAGGAATCCGGACTCAGCATAAAGAGCCTCACATGCAAAACGAGTGTTTTAACTATCAACAGCGATGAAATGCCAATTACAGTACTGCATCGTCTATTCGATGCCGCGCACTTTATTCTTCGCTGTTATGTAAGTTAGCGAACAAATATGAGTTTGTCAACGCCGTTTCTTAATTAATCATGCACCTCTGCACATGGCATGTGATATATGATAGAAAGCAGATGGAAATTTTTAGACTAGATAATGGGTGGAGGTACTCGCGCAGTTGCAATTAAAGTTGACATTCAAGTGCTCAGATGATGCGTGCAGATCAGTCAAAATTTGCTGTTTTTTGTTCCTTCATCTCATTACCTTTTTTGGAGTGGTTGCTCATTAATAGATAATTTGTAAAACCGTTTTTAGTTGACATTGACATCCTTTCGGTTTCACTATAAGCAAAATACCTCATCTCTATGATACTTTTATTTTAAAAAATCATAGAGAAATGAATTTTGCCACCGTTCATAGAGCGCATGGGAAGTGCATACTTCACATTGTAAAAAAAGGAGCTTTGAGAATGGGAAAAAATAACAGTTCGCTGTTTTTCATTGCAGTCGAGAACTTGCTTAGAACGGTATGTTAATTCGATCAGATACTGTGACAGGAGTGCGTAAAGTGAATACTTTTCTGTTGCGATCAGCTGTGCATTGCATCTAAAATGTTGCGGTGCTAGCTATCGTTGCCGTAATTTCTTTTCGACCCGCAAAGCACTGCCCAGAGTTACGAATTGGCTGAGGAAGTTCATGTCGAAATTCTTATGGGCCTTTTTTGTTCGTTGTGCTGTAACTTATAATATGAAATAATTCTGTTTCCATAAACCTTTGCTGCATCCTGTTCGCTACAGCCAATGATAATTTTGTTGACAACTACTCAGAACCGTTCGAGTTACAGTCAGCCGACTGTAGTCACTTTCATAACATTTTGTGGAATGTGTTCAATTTTCCTCACTTATAAGGAATGATGCGCCAGTCAGAGATATAGCATAAAACGCATTCAGGCAGTAAGTCTTGGCAGTAATCATTTGCCCCCAAGCCTTGCTGTAAATTATAAATCGCACACTCTCAAAAATCATGGGCGAGATTTTGTGTTGCAAAAGTAACAGCACGTAAGCAAACGACAAGGGCAACCGCCAGCACAGCTCCACATAGAGGGGTATATTAGATAGGCAGTGCAAATAGTTGGATTCTTAGAGGGAGCATTTGCGCACGAGGTCCTCGTTGCATACTTCTGCGAGGACAATTTCTGGAATGCTTTCTACTCGACCTTTTGATCGGATCTCAGTACCCATTCCCTTGTCAACGCCGTTTCTTAATTAATCATGCACCTCTGCACATGGCATGTGATATATGATAGAAAGCTGATGGAAATGTTTAGACTAGATAATGGGTGGAGGTACTCGCGCAGTTGCAATTAAAGTTGACATTCAAGTGCTCAGATGATGCGTGCAGATCAGTCAAAATTTGCTGTTTTTTGTTCCTTCATCTCATTACCTTTTTTGGAGTGGTTGCTTATTAAAAGATAATTTGTAAAACCGTTTTTAGTTGACATTGACATCCTTTCGGTTTCACTATAAGCAAAATACCTCATCTCTATGACACTTTTATTTTAAAAAATCATAGAGAAATGAATTTTGCCACCGTTCATAGAGCGCATGGGAAGTGCATACTTCACATTGTAAAAAAAGGAGCTTTGAGAATGGGAAAAAATAACAGTTCGCTGTTTTTCATTGCAGTCGAGAGCTTGCTTAGAACGGTATGTTAATTCGATCAGATACTGTGACATGAGTGGGTAAAGTGAATACTTTTCTGTTGCGATCAGCTGTGCATTGCATCTAAAATGTTGCGGTGCTAGCTATCGTTGCCGTAATTTCTTTTCGATCGGCAAAGCACTGCCCAGAGTTACGAATTGGCTGAGGAAGTTCATGTCGAAATTCTTATGGGCCTTTTTTGTTCGTTGTGCTGTAACTTATAATATGAAATAATTCTGTTTCCATAAACCTTTGCTGCATCCTGTTCGCTACAGCCAATGATAATTTTGTTGACAACTACTCAGAACCGTTCGAGTTACAGTCAGCCGACTGTAGTCACTTTCATAACATTTTGTGGAATGTGTTCAATTTTCCTCACTTATAAGGAATGATGCGCCAGTCAGAGATATAGCATAAAACGCATTCAGGCAGTAAGTCTTGGCAGTAATCATTTGCCCCCAAGCCTTGCTGTAAATTATAAATCGCACACTCTCAAAAATCATGGGCGAGATTTTGTGTTGCAAAAGTAACAGCACGTAAGCAAACGACAAGGGCAACCGCCAGCACAGCTCCACATAGAGGGGTATATTAGATAGGCAGTGCAAATAGTTGGATTCTTAGAGGGAGCATTTGCGCACGAGGTCCTCGTTGCATACTTCTGCGAGGACAATTTCTGGAGTGCTTTCTACTCGACCTTTTGATCGGATCTCAGTACCCATTCCCCATCTTGCAGAGTAAGGTCGCAAATTAGATCGTCAACTTCGGCACCTTTGTTAGCCTAGGCGACGATTCTTACCTTCTTATAGCAGCACTCGCAATATGCTCTTTCACGTCTCTCGTAGTATTTACTTCCATAAAACGGCTTTTCGCATTTCGCGCACAAGAAGTGCTAAAATGAGAAGAAAGTTTACACCATAAGCTTTCTAAATCGAATATCGCAGACCGTAGGTTATAGCTTACAACTGTAAGAAGCTGGACCTATAGATTATAGCTGCAGGAAGATAGACGAACTCAGCAAATCCGCCCATATCCTTTCATTCTAGTTCACGTACCTTCCCAAAACATCTTTCCCGTTCCCTTGTCCCCCCCATTTCCAAGAACCCGCACAGGAATTTCAGGGCAATCAACGCCTCTGTTTCACGTTTATCACAGAAGCGATTCAGTTCCTAATGAATAGCTAACTCTCGGACAATGGCCTGAATTCAGGAATAGAACATTTACGACACTCAACTGAAATTTAGATTTTCGCTATTTATGAATTTCGCCGTTTGCAAATGCAACAAATATGCATGTACTACTTGATGAGTAGCTTCATAGCGAAAAAAATGGAAAGAAAAACCAATCTCGGCATGTTTTCGGAATGTGAGACTGCGGAGATATCTTGTTTATTTCGTTGGTTCTTCTCTAATTAAGAAGCCTCTCACATCGGTTTCAACAACTATTGATATTTCGAACCACAGAATATGCCAAATGAAATGCATCGACATATCCACATCAACTCTGTCCGCTTTAGTCCATCAGACAATTTCCCACCCATCTCAGATTTTTTGCTCTATAGTTATGCAAAGATCGCTGACTAAATCGCGTCACTTTGAGCGAACCAAAATTTTCCAGTTTGAATGAATCACTAATT
>JPKZ01000759.1:47762-83758 GCA_000803305.1 Toxocara canis
AATTTCCCACCCATCTCAGATTTTTTGCTCTATAGTTATGCAAAGATCGCTGACTAAATCGCGTCACTTTGAGCGAACCAAAATTTTCCAGTTTGAATGAATCACTAATTGACGTTTTGGGGAATGTTACCTGAAGAATGTGCAATTGTTAAGTGCCACTTGACATGGCTGCGTGTATGAAGGTAATTACATGAAAAATGCGTGTTAAAGCTAACATCAAGATGCCAGTGCTTCTCGAGCGCGAAAACGCTCCTTTCTTCATCAATCGGATGTCTACAAGCTGCACACACGTGGCATAACTGATCGTAGCAACGAGGACAGTAGAGCTCCTTTTTGTAAATGCGCGCCTTTTCGTTAAGCTCAGCGCTGCAAGTCATACAGCTTTAAACATTAAGCACAGTGACAACGCGAATATTTGTCTATTGCTGTACAGTACAGTTCTACTCTTATCACAGACCGATGCTGATTGCAAATAAAGCATGCTTAAAATGATAGCATACATGGAACGGAACATATATGCTGTTTGTTTATGCATAGGACGAGCGCTTTATCAGAGTATTCGTTCATACATATGTAGCGAGTTCAGCGCTTTTCGCATGCGTTAACGTACGGCGCCCGCTTTAATTTATCGATTTGAATTGGCCGCTGAAGTAAGCACGGTGACAACGCGAATATTTGTCTATTGCTGTACAGTAGAGTTTTACTCTTATCGCAGACCGATGGTGATTGCAAATAGAGCATGCTTAAAACCTATATGCTGTTTGTTTATGCATAGGACGAGCTCTTAATCAGAGTATTCATTCATACATATGAAGCGAGTTCAGCGCTTTTCACATGCGTTAAGGTACGGCGCCCGCTTTAATTTATCGATTTGAATTGGCCGCTGAAACGCCATGACGTAACTTTGCCTAGCGCACGTGGATGCTAAAGTATAAAGTTTGGTGTTCACCCTGGCATAAGTGTGGCATGATTATTTATTGCAGTTACTATGAGGGGATTTTCTGACTGTATCGATGGCTTGATACCGAAACGTCCGATAGCAAGTCCATAAATGGCAGTTCAAAGGCCATTGAAAAGTTCGCTGTCAATAAGAGGGACAGGAATGTGAAATATGAGAAATAGGAGACAAGGTTGGCATGTAAGAAGAAATTGAAAATTATGGAAACAGAATGAAAAATTTTGCACAAGTCTGCATACATACCTGCATTTTTTACAGTTGAAGTGATAGGCATGGAAATCTTCGTGCTGGTATCTGAGTTGCTTATCAGGTTCGATGTAGGTTTTACCTGCAACATCCATTGTTCACATTCGCACAATACACCGACCGCCTCCAGAGGCGGAGATATTTATTTTATCCGCTGAATTCAGGATTCTGACAAGTGGGCAAGTTTGATACTGGGCACAAGACGCGATCCTAAGGGAATGATTTTGCTACCAAATTTCATCCGTTTGCCCCAGTGGCTCCGAAGTTAAAATTTGAAGATGGAGAGAAACACACATAAATAAACAAACTTATGGAGACATATCACAAATCACCATTTGACGCTTCCCGAATTACGAGCTTATGAATGAACGTAAAAAATTCTTTGTCAAATTTCGACAACGTCTTTTTTTGTTCTTCGGATACATCCCGGAAAAAAGTCATTTGTTTAACTGAAGCCAACTATCTGCAACAGAAATGTGATAATCATTTCGGCTTGCATCGCGTTGAATAGAAAGCCCTTTCTAAAGTTCAGACGATACTTGAGGTGTTTTGCTAATCGAGTAGTCCAGAAGGCCGAAAAAAACATCTGTGCTTCTTGTCAGTAGCCCGTCGAAGGCTTTATTCAAAATTAATAATTTTGGCCATTGTAAAACAAATTGCTGCAAACCATTCAGAATGGCTAAGAAAATCATTTGAAGACAATGAACTTACATTTCGAGCACATCTTTCCACCTTCTTTCTTTGCCAGTTTGTTGCATACCATGCAAAGATTTCTGAAAAAAAAAACAGCGCATTATGGTTCGTTTTTTTCTTCTTTGTTGATTACAGTGTTGATGGTAATATTTCTTGAAAGATTGAATCAGCGATTAAGCAGAAATCCGGAGGTTTTCATTAGCGTAATCAAAAGTTATCATGGTAGATCTCTATACTGTAAGCAGTAAAACGAATGCGATCTTCTGAAGCATTTTTATTTTGAGCTTAAACGATCAAGAGTATTCATTGTGTCGACATTCATCGCAAGCAAATTCGTAATGGCACCGATTCACTGAGAACTTTAGAGAAATTCATTCATTAACGACTTTGCATCAATTGCCTGAATTACTCTAAAACAGAACCAATTGAAATTTCGACTTTTCGAATGGTTCGACTAATAAAAATAATAAAGAAGAAAGGTATAGGGGCGGTATATAATAAAGAACAAACTGAACCGAGTGCTTGCAAACTGGTGAGATCTGCACTTCCCATAATCCTGCTTGATGCGGTTCAGCTAATGTTCCAAAATTGAGTAAAACTATGCGCATGCATTTCGGCTCAACCGGCAATCAGACCACTAAACGTTCACCGCAAAAGGGTGGCCGTCAGGTGATTAGTTCACGAGATCAGAGCGGGGAATGCGCTCATTGCACGTTATAGCACGATTCTTTGTGCATCTTTTGAACACAAATTTCGTTTGAAGGACTTAGACTTTGACTTCTCGTTTACGGCCAACTATTATTTTCTATGTGATACAGTTTTAGAAATTCACGAGTGGCTCTTCTGGAAATCTCGTAAAAGTTATGGTTGTCTGTATGTATTTTGAAGCCATCCAGCTGGCCCGCAGACTCAGTTATGAATACATAAACATCACAGCGCTTCAATGGGCTTCCGTTACGATAAATACGGGTTGCATTATTTTCCAGAAACGATATAAAGCAAACCGCCCGGCATGATGCCAAACACCTTCGGTGTCCAACTGCTTGTTGCATTGTTCACAGCGAAGACACTGCGGATGCCAACTGCTATTGGCGGCCTTGATCACTCTCCCCATTATGAACTCTTCTGAAACAACACAAGGAATGCACGCCGAAGTATCAGATTCGGACTAAGTTTTTGTTTCCTATCTCCTTACTGGTCCACTGATTCACCGTTGCATTGGTAGTAGCTCGGGCTTTGATGCACTATTCGATTCACCGATTTGCCACTAGCAATCATTTTTTTTGCACGATGATTGCGCCAATCGTCAGAAAAAGCCGTTTCTGTAATGCCTCAACGGCGCTTGAACATCATTGTGGATCAGAAAACCACAGAAATAACTTCGTAATCAACTGCGAAACGGCAGTTTGACAACAGAAATTGCAACAGTTATTAAAAATTTACTTCCAAAGTCCACTTGTACATTAATTAATCTGATGAAAAAGAGGTTGCCATTGATGTCAAACAATGAAATATGCAAGAATTCATTTGCATAATGCTCCGCTGACATCAAGTGTTTCGTCTTTGGGATTGGATATGCATGAAGATTATCGCTGCATTAGTGACACTAACCGTACTTGAAAAATTAGTGTCCTAAGCAACAGTGCCGTAATTTCTCTTGATCTAGCTCTTTGTTTCTTAATTGCCTGATATCACTTCTTTTGGGATACATCGCACTGTACTCCATATTTAAATCTTCTATACGAACGTGGGAATATGGTCAGTTTTAAAATGGCGTTGCAATTACGAAGGAGTGCTATTTGGACGCTCCGCGTGGATGTAACGAACATTTGTGACGGAGCGTTTCAGGTAAGCTGACTGAACGTTTTTGCATGACTCACTGCATTTTGCACAAGAAGGGGCGTAGAGAGCCTTGAAATCGTATTCGCAGTAGTTACGTCCGTCAACCAGAAAGTGGATACTGTCCACCAGAGAGCAAAAACATTGTGCGCATCTGAATTTGAAATAATTACATTATTTTGAGAATTAAGCAAAATGCGTTAAAAGCGTTCTACGAACTCATCCAAAATCTCCTCTCATCAAAACTTTCCATCAGTTTATATCAATTTACATATATTGGAGGCCAAATCAATAACAATTTTTTCCTAAACTTTCCTAGTTCTTCCTTATGAGAGAGTAAAACCGAATAGGGTATCCAAAAACCGATAGCAACCTATGTCTAGATTACTAAAAGATTGGATGTAGGACAGTATTTCTTAGAAGGCCATGTTGGCGACAGAGAGAAAGCAGCACTTCGTAAAACCTTTTTTTTCTTTTGTAGAGGTCCTTGCATTCGACCATAATACGCTTATCTCAAACGACTTAACGTAGAAAAACTGTTGGCAACCTGAAGCAGTCGTTGTGCCACGTTTTGTTTCCAGTGCTGACAAAAACTTCTCCGCTGGCGAAAAGTTGCTGACAGCGCGCGCAGCGAGCAACCGATAGTGGTGACAACGGATCTATCCTAAAATCTCAATACTCCTGGTCTAGAACTCTAAAAATACTCCTGGTCTAGAACTCTCTCCCTCTCTCTCTCTCTATATATATATATATATATGTATATATATGCATGCATATTTTTCCGGTTTCATCGTTGGATAGAAATTTGGCGCAGCAATATTTTGACAGAAGCAGCTGGGCAGAAAAACGTCTTATTTTGACGTGTTTTTCAGTTACAAGATTTACAAAACATGCTAGAGAGAATTCTAGACCAGGAGTATTTTTTCCTATTTCACTGACTGAGAACCTAAATTCGTATTTTATACAGATCCTTAACAAAAGTATAGTGATACACACTGCCTATAGAAATGTCGGGAGTCCAGCGCGAAAATGTAGAGAAGAATTGAACAAGTAGTTGGCGTGAGGTAACCTACGATCGTAATGATCATGGCCACAATGAAAAATTTTACAAGAGGCAGTTATTTGATACGAACTGTAAACAACTAAATAAATAACCACGCAGTTTTTGTGTTCTTCGTCAAGAAAGGTATAAAAGTCTTATTGCAAGAAAGTTCGTTTTTTACGCGCAATGCGCCTGACAAAGAAGGATCCAAAATGATGCATTTCTTAGCGACTGGCTACCGACCTTGCTGCGACGTATCCATTTCGTCTCTTTTATGCCTCCAGTTTCAAAAAGAGTAAGTTAAGCGCAATATTTGGTTTTTTCTGCTGTCCTATATTTCAGCACTGAGACCACTTAATTGTCCAAGGATGTGACACCTCAGGCATCTTTCTATTTACGTAAGTTAATGGTGAATGATGAATGTTTTCGAAGATGCCGAATGGTATAACTAACGGTACGCTGGCGTACGAAGCGCTGTAGGAACTCGCGCTTATAGGCGATAGGCTAGGTGAGGTTCCTGATACAGATAATCTCAACGGCCTCTCCATTGGATCACGCTCGTTTTCCTGAATTTATTGAGCATGAGAAGGTGAAAATTAAAAACACGACGGCGAACGTTCCAAAAGCTCAAAAATTCGCCAATGTGATCGCGAGAAAATACCGTCCGCAATGGACTCCCCAAAGAATTATACACGTTGTGCACATTATTCGCAAGTTCTTTTTCAGACAACGGAGATGCATCGAAGGGATGTTTTCATACGGACTCTTTTAAGGAGGATGATATTTTCCGCAGCAACACCACCTTGCCATCATGTGGGCCACTTGCAGCACCATACCATTTTACACTGCGATATCCCTCAGCTAGGTTATTGAGATGGTACACACTCTCACCCGATAGTGCACCAACTCATATCGAAAACGTACGCTTCGTGGAATGCCCGAAAGCGGTAAGAAATTTGCTTACCACTGAAATAATCACACTGCGAGATGGTATACTAGGGTCGATTACAATGCCAGTAAAAGCACAATTCAGTTCCACTTCGAATAACTTACAAAATTGGCACCAGTGGTGATGCGCTTGAAGCTGAAAGGCGCCGAGAATTCAAACACTACAAAGCTTACATAGGCGAGCAAAATGTAGCTGTTATCTTTTTGCTGTATCGCTTAATGTGATCCGCATAAAAGAGGAAAGCGTATGTTTTGTGCGTTTGGCAATCGAAATGCATTCTAAACTACTTGACGCGCCTCTCAGTTGTACGAATGACTTGAAAAGTTCTGGCGTCTTTTTGAGCTCTCAACATCGCCATCGGCTTGATCATGCCCGTATATAATGTCTTCAACTTCTTGAAAAGTAGAGTTTATGGAATGGATTAGTTACCCTGTGCTTGTCAGCTGATGCAAGCAAGAAAGCAGATTAGCAGAAATGACGAAAAGAAGCACAGACAAATATTTTTGAGCTGTATGCAAAAAAAACTGCGCCTTGCAATGGCCATGGCACCTTAACCTTATGAAGATTTCTCGAAATATGCAAGATGAATGAAATTCAGCTGTAAAAAATTAGTGGAAATGTGTATCGGAGTCTGGCGCAGTATGCAGGGTTAGGCCATTCTTCGCTAGACCAGCCGGTTCCACAACTTGCTATCACACGGCCGACATTCGTATTTCAACTGATCTCCCCGCTCACACAAATCTTCTATTGAAGGTTCCTCTTTCTGCGATACAATCGGCTGGAAGTATGCGTAATTGTGCGGAAGTATGCGTTAATTCATACAAATTTTTGACCCTTCCAAATTGGCCATAACTTCTTCAGGGGCCGTAGAGTTGGCTTGGAAACGGCGAGGTGATACCAGACTACAGGGGTTTAGATTATACCACTTTGGTGGGCAGTCATTTTGCCTAAAGGATGAAATGCCTCGATAAGTTTTAAGAAAGATATGAATAGATGTTGCGTTCTTTCTGAATCTCGCCATTGACTTCTCAAGTAAATTGAGAAAAGGACACGAGAACAGCTAGACGAAAATTTCAAGTATTCCGAGCAGTTTATCATTTCTCTGTTACTTGGCCATAATTCACGATTTCCAGAGCACAAACTCTCAATGCCCTAATCATTCACCTATGATGGGTTATTATGTTTTCTCATGATTTAGCTTTACATTATTCCCATAAACAAATTGATATCAATGCTTTTAGCTGTGTGCAATCCTTCTCACCTAATGGTTTACTGTATTGCTTATTTTATACAATAAACTACATCATGTTTGGAGTGACCACTGCTTTGGAGCGGCATAACGCCAACAACTCAAGTTCACAGAGAAGAGGACCGATTCAGCAGACAAGCAGACAATGACCAGTTGGAAGCAAAAAGCAAAAGCTGAAGACGGT
This sequence comes from Toxocara canis, assembly GCA_000803305.1. Lineage (NCBI taxonomy): Eukaryota > Metazoa > Nematoda > Chromadorea > Rhabditida > Toxocaridae > Toxocara > Toxocara canis. The sequence goes on from JPKZ01000759.1 coordinate 54,923, forward strand.
GATCGCAAAAAAAATGAAAAATTCAAAAATGGTGAGCATAATCGAAAACTTTTCAAATGAACATGATGCGCGCAGGGGTACACTTATTACCTATATGTTCAATTAAAAAAAAAACGCTCAACGCATCACATGCCTTCTTGTTGGACTTTCCAAAAATCTCCACATTTCTGACTTCCGGCTATGTCACCGACAAGAATTTTGCATGGAAAACGTAAAGCATGTAGTATAGGACGTTTAAGCAATCAATCGATCGTTGCGAACCCAAACTGCTCGCAAACAAGGGCGCCAATGATATGCACAAAGCACGCGTACCGCGCACAACAGTTTCCATTGCCGAGCTTTTTGCTCCCCTTGTGCGTTTGCTTTACGTACGGTGAAACTGCTCGTTGCTATGCGTTAGGACGTTAAGCGAGCATGCTGTGAACTGCTTTGAATGCGACAAAAGCATCGCTATCAAAGCGCTAAGCATCGCTATCAAAGCGCTGGCGTTTTCTAATGATCTCTCGACCTCACGAGGAACTGAAGGACTTCATTTGTCTGCTTGAATTGTTTCATTTCAAAAGTTGCAAATGAAAATTTGTGTTCATAGAGTATAGGAGAATGGTGCTATCATCTGCGCTCGCATTTGCTGATCTTTAGATAAGCTGTCCGCGAGCAATCGCCGCTTAAGTTCTAATACATGAGCATTGTTCAAACTACCCTTTATCATGGCACAAATTATTATAATCCAATAACTATCCGTTAATATTGTTGATGCCGAATTGTGCGCACTGTAATACATCAAAATGTGTAATACAAATTATTACACATTTTGATGCCAAAAGCAACGACAGCAACTCTGCGCAGATTTTCGATGCATTTCTTTGAAAAAGAAATTCGCTTTAAAAGTTGTATCGATGAAATTTACTCTGCACTACGCAAAGTGATGGCTGTTTGTTCTTAGATTGAAATATTAGCTCTAATCTCTTGGTGAGCGATGGTGAAGTCTACGACCGGTTTTTTGCCTTGTTCGAATTCTTTGAGTTGAATCTTTCAAGGCATAAGGACCTTGCGTTCATATAACAAACTAACGTCGCGCAACAACTTCCTCTCCTCTATCCCAATTGTTTTTCATCATTGTCATTCTCTTCATAAGTGCCATTCATGTCGGTGTGCTTGTACGGGCAATCTCTGATGTCGTTGCCTACTTGCACGCTGAGGACACTCTTTCTGGCCATGTGGAATCGATCATTCACATTATATGCTTCCAGATTTTTCGATATCAGCGCTCTCTTCGAGCTTATATTCGAGCTCGCATTGCATAAAGACACGACGAATGTGGTTAATAGGAGAGAGAACAAATGCGAAAATGTGATTTGTGCACATCGTTGAGAGAGAGGATCTGAGGTGGCACTTTTGAGAGGATCTGAGGTGACTTCAAAAAACACGTTTAAATAGGGCAGCATCCAGGGATGATGAGGTCTGGCTAAAGGAACAGGTGCAGTCATGCGCTGCTTTTTGGCTGACCTGTGAGTTAGTTCGGTAAATTGGGTGGTGACTGCGCTTATCTTTGCATCGTTTTCTATAGACGTTCGATTCTGCACTCCTGGATTGCTTTTTCAGCAGCTTTTCGAGCGATCTTCTACTGAAAATTTTCCAGCGACTCCGTTCCTGCTGAAACTGAGTCGGAACGAAAAGGCAAGCAAGCGACCAATCACTAAAAACACGAAGCACAGAACTTAATTACAAGTTGACAGTATATCCTCAAAAATTTAAGGAATACTTAGTGCGTTAGTGCATTCTACCTGCGTTTGTTTTCTCTCAAAAGTCATGAAATTTGCGAACTTATTTTTTTAACGATCGGAGATGGGAGAGAGTTATTTTGTGCTAAATAATCAGGCAATGACTCAAAAGTGGGAAAACATTCGAAAGCAAGGTTCAATTCGTCAGTATACCATAGTTAACATTTCAGTGCTTTTTAGCGGCACGCCATTTTCGGAAGCATCCGATGGGTTTTAAATTTTCTGATCCAGTTTTTGGACAGCAGTTTTGCTGCCCACAATTTCTGGTTTAGTGAAACTACAAGTTACGCTAGACATTGAGCTGTCCGCGATATCTATGCAGCCCAAAATTTTAGTTTCAGACGAATTTTCGAAAGGGGTTCAGCAGATTTATGTACACATATTACTATTTAGTTAAATTTTTGACAATTTTCTTAAGGTGACTGGTTCTCTGCTCGCATTGGTGCCTCGAGCTAATATACTGTCCTGCAGCTGGAAATATATTTTTTCGTCATATTATGGTGCTTTCCCTCCGCTATGATCCGTTCGTTAGGTCAAATGTATTTTAGAAAAGAAACAACCAGCAAGTTGAAGCACTATAACACGCCCTCAGCAACGAGGTTAATGCGAAGTCGGCATGCTGCTTTTGTTTCAGCTGTTGCTATTTCCATCGCTCATCTAAATCGCTTCAGTCGTGCGTCATACTTCGGCCTTTGTTGTCGGCGCTCGCCCTTACTTAATTTCGGTTCTCAAGGTTTCCTTTATCAATCCCGTGTTTGTTTCCTTTCAAGCATTGCTAGTGGCACGGAGGTTCAGCTTCTTTGTTGATTTTCACATCCTTTCTCCGTAATCCATTTTTCCGCTTTGAGAGATCTATGACTTTGATGATCATTTTGCTTGAACAGACAGTAATCGGCTCGAAAGTTCTTTCGGTTTTGCGTTTTCTCTTGGACTCGTTAAACAAAACGCTGTTAACAACAGTGCACGATAGAACTTGCACGATAAAACTTGCGATTGCTTGCACGATAAAACACGATCCAACTTCACCACAACTAAATGCTCTCCTCACCAGTGCTGAAAAGCCGCCTTCTTTGATGACCAAATTTGCCAGAAAAAAAGGGAATTTTCCGCTTTTTTTGGTTAGGAATTAGGGGTCACGGTGCCAGCAGGGTCGAATGACTATTATTCTACCATAAAGTGCCCCTATATACCACGAAATTCGCAGTTCAACGGGAATGCCGTTTGGTAAATACGACTGGTATCATATTTTCGACGGATACAAATGAACTTCTACTCGCATTGCAGATGTGCTGTCAAAGTTGAGCTGAGTTATCTTTCACGACGAGCAGAAATGAAAAGAACTCTGAAGTTGCTCTTTCACTTGTCTGCTGACGCCAGCAAAAGTGTTTCATCAGCATGACTCTGAAACTTCTGAATCGTTTAACGATGCCAAACTCTCTTGTTTGAGCACTCACTCAGCCATGTTTCATCTTCTATATTGGGCACAGTTTTAAGAGAATTTTTTGGTTCTTCATCTTATTTTCTGATTCATTTGAAGAAAAAGGGGTCACTAATGAACATTTTGTGTATGCTATTGGCACGTTCGACTTTTCAATACGGTTAGCTGACGTTAGAACGCATGCGTTCCGACGGTCAAGATTGCCGGCTATGCCATGCTTTACAAAACTACATGTGATGGGGTCACTAATGAACATTTTGTGTATGCTATTGGCACGTTCGACTTTTCAATACGGTTAGCTGACGTTAGAACGCATGCGTTCCGACGGTCAAGATTGCCGGCTATGCCATGCTTTACAAAACTACATGTGATGGGGTCACTAATGAACATTTTGTGTATGCTATTGGCACGTTCGACTTTTCAATACGGTTAGCTGACGTTAGAACGCATGCGTTCCGACGGTCAAGATTGCCGGCTATGCCATGCTTTACAAAACTACATGTGATGGGGTCACTAATGAACATTTTGTGTATGCTATTGGCACGTTCGACTTTTCAATACGGTTAGCTGACGTTAGAACGCATGCGTTCCGACGGTCAAGATTGCCGGCTATGCCATGCTTTACAAAACTACATGTGATGGGGTCACTAATGAACATTTTGTGTATGCTATTGGCACGTTCGACTTTTCAATACGGTTAGCTGACGTTAGAACGCATGCGTTCCGACGGTCAAGATTGCCGGCTATGCCATGCTTTACAAAACTACATGTGATGGGGTCACTAATGAACATTTTGTGTATGCTATTGGCACGTTCGACTTTTCAATACGGTTAGCTGACGTTAGAACGCATGCGTTCCGACGGTCAAGATTGCCGGCTATGCCATGCTTTACAAAACTACATGTGATGGGGTCACTAATGAACATTTTGTGTATGCTATTGGCACGTTCGACTTTTCAATACGGTTAGCTGACGTTAGAACGCATGCGTTCCGACGGTCAAGATTGCCGGCTATGCCATGCTTTACAAAACTACATGTGATGGGGTCACTAATGAACATTTTGTGTATGCTATTGGCACGTTCGACTTTTCAATACGGTTAGCTGACGTTAGAACGCATGCGTTCCGACGGTCAAGATTGCCGGCTATGCCATGCTTTACAAAACTACATGTGATGGGGTCACTAATGAACATTTTGTGTATGCTATTGGCACGTTCGACTTTTCAATACGGTTAGCTGACGTTAGAACGCATGCGTTCCGACGGTCAAGATTGCCGGCTATGCCATGCTTTACAAAACTACATGTGATGGGGTCACTAATGAACATTTTGTGTATGCTATTGGCACGTTCGACTTTTCAATACGGTTAGCTGACGTTAGAACGCATGCGTTCCGACGGTCAAGATTGCCGGCTATGCCATGCTTTACAAAACTACATGTGATTTACAATCGAAAAGAGAAAGCAAAAATTGAACAGCTATTTGAATTCCGTTCTTATTAACTTCTGCAGAGGATGATGGAGTGTTGGAGTAGAAAAGCGATAAAGAAAGGCTGAAGATAAGATAGAGGCTTTTTAGCGTGAGAAACGAGCAAAATATTTGTGTCTACCGCGATTAATGCAACCGGGAAACACCATGAAAAGCTAGAAATCGAGCAGCTAAACATAACAGCGAGCATACTAATTATTGTCACTGTCTCGACTGAGAGTCCAACGCTTCGATAAGAACAACCAGTGATAGTACCATTTCCAGCAAGTAGTTCTCATTCTGTCATCGCTTTGGATTTTGCGCTCGTCGAAAATATTTAATCATGAGTGAATGCACTTTTTATACGTTTTTTTTTTTCAACAGCAGCTGTGAATTGTATTCTGTGAACGCAGGCACTAGACTGTTTCAAATGGCAAGCTTTTCACTTCTCATGGTTTTTATTTGAAGAACTAAGAAAAAGGGCAAGTCAGTTGCAATTCAGCTTTCCGAGCTATTCATATAGTGTGCCAATATCGTCGGAGTTTGTTTGTACTCGAAATGATTCATGCTAATTATCAAAGATGCGAAGCAGAGGGCTGCGAAAAGAGTACTTGAAAAGAAAGCAGAAAGGAATTTGTTGAACAGATCCGACTTAACGCAACAATTAGGTTTAACGCAAACTCATGGCGAATTCTTCATGAAAGTTTTGCCAATGATGCGAAAAGCGCTGTGATTGCGTCAAAATTTGGGTATGGCTCTGGTATGGCTCTGGTATGGCTCTCGTTGCGCTTGCTTATTTTCAACGTTTCCAATAACCTTGCAAAGATATTTGATCAGAAATGAATTGAAACAATAAGCTACTATGCAATTAAGAAAGAAGAGCAACCTAACAGACGGAACAAAAACCGTCCAATTAGTTAGGTGATGCGGAAATTGGCAAGTGAGCTTTCATATACGCAGAAAGTTTCTTGACGCCGACCATCGTTTCTTCTGTGACGTTGACACGTGATGAGCATTAGTGCGATTACCCCGTTAATCTTTTGCAACTGACGTTGCTTTGGATAATAGAGACAGTTGCTTCTGAGACAGAAATTCTGAACAATAGAAACCATGGACCGGAAATCCTTGCAGCGGTCAGCGAAATACCATTTGCAAATTGCTTGGACGGGGCAGTCATTAGGCGCAAAAAAAGATAGGGAATGGGATGGAATTTTCAGCAGTTATGCTTTATCGAGATGCGATGGTATGTGAGACAATATATGATCCATGAGGTGATACTTCCATTTATAGGCAGCTAGAGAATAAAGGATAGCTGAGATCTGAAATTCGAGCAGTTTTCGGTTTTCACATTGATAGCGTTTCACTACAGTGAGAAACTGCAATGGCCTATTTGGTTACAGCGTCTGCTGGTAAACCTGTAAGTGCAGTTAGTTTTCACTAACCGTCTGTAATTTTTTTCGATTTTAGTTATACGCTTGAAGGCATTTCGGCTAGGCATGTCCCTCTTACACATTATGCGCTTTGAACGTAAACAGTTAAATTGCTCCGATAGACTCAATCCTCTAAACACCCGTTGATGAAGAGAGTGCGGTGGAAAGAGGATGCGCGCCAAGGGAGGGATGGGAGAAGGATTCTTCATCTGATCTATGCGCGCCTCATCTTGGAGACGAAGAGCAGGTGCTGCAGAAAATAGTTTTAAGATATACAGTTTTTGTATGCATAAAAATGTGCATTAACTGCGCCGCTCCAAGCAGCCGAAGGATACCGAAAAAATCAGAGAAAGTGAAAAACCCCCCCAAAAAATGCTGCCATTAATTGAATATATCGTCTGTTTCAGCATCAACTTGAGTATCGGCAAGCGATCAGTTGGTGTGAAACGAAAACTGTCAAACGACTGTTGCTTGTGCTGTACTAAAGATGGGTTTTATTGCCGCAGTTTTACTCAAAAGCTTTTTTATTTTATATCCTCATATTTTGTGCTTTTCGATTATGCGCACTTACATTTGTTCCATTCAGAGCCAAGCTCACGGCGAACGCTCTATTAGTCTATGACAACAGTTTAATGAGGAGACTTTTTAAAATATGAGCCTCGCAAGAAGGGTAATGCGTTATGTTCTGTTACTGCTTTCAGATGGACGTACATCGCGTTTCACGTTGTTCCTAACCAGGGATGCTGAAGTTGTTCGCATATATAGTACGGTTCTTTCCTCATTTAAAATGTGGAAAGGAAACGGTATTAAACAATCTTTGTTCACGCGTCGATTGAATGGACCCTTTTGTTGTTACGAAACTCCATGCTTTATCAAAGAACAATCTAATCGCTTCAGCACAGATTTGCTGGGGGCGAGCGCAGTTTGTGCATATCGCAATGCGTGGGTCGTATATAACGATGAATACAAATGCGATATACTCATATTCATTAACATTAAAAACCGATGATGTTTGTTTATGTGCTATTGATAGCTGTTGCAATTTTTAGCAATAAATGCATCGTTGTTACCACCTGTAAAACTAGGTGTGCCACTGCAAAGTTTGAGCAGGAAGTTTATCGGAACGTAATGAGATCGGTAAAAAAATATTGTTTGTGGGTAATGAATCTTTTCACAGTGCTCCATGCTGCGTTATGAAGCTGCGATCGTTTTATGAAGGCTCTCTGTCCAAGCTATGGAGGATTAAAAAGTATCGTCGATTGCGGTCAAGAAGTCCACTTGCCACAAAACATACCAACGAACACAATTTCATTGTAAGTCTAATTTTCTCACATTTTGCTGCCATAGCCGAATGGAATATACAAAAAGTGACAAAATTGAATGAATAAACCAGCTCGAAAATGTGCCTCAATAAACAAACACCTCAAACGAGTCGGTACTCCTATAATGGCATGAGAATGCAGCCTGATCAGTTAGCCATTTATACACGCACAGCGTTCGACAAAGATCAAAGCTTTGCGAGAGACATGAACGTCAAAACTGTCACTGTTTTCAGATATTCATGCTTTTTTCTTACAGCAATCGATTATCAGCAGGGAACATTTAGGAAGGCAATTTGGAAAGATCATTGTTTAAAGCTTAACAGTGGCGGTTGTGTGATGTACACAAACGCTATTTTCGTCATCAGCAAACATTTCCATTTTGTAACTGTCATGGGAAATAAAAGCTTTGAAGAGGTTGTTGCACAGGGAAAACAAATGAATCTTATAGGGCTGTGCTGACACATTCACTCCAACGAATATCTAATTCACTTTTCTTAAGCATCGTGGAACATTCGATAATAAAGTGGTGTTCGAAGTCGATCCGCTCAGAAAAGTTCACCTTCCATAAGGACGAGAAACCTTAACCGCAATCAGGGCGAGCTTCTAATGACTTCAAAAGGCCAGTTAAAACACCACTTTTATGGAACTTCAAAGCGTTCAGGAGCTTCTGCTTTTCCGGCGAAGGTCTTCAAGTCGAAAGCAGCAGATGCCAAAAAAAGAAACTACTAGACGGGCAGATAGCAAATGAGTGACGAGCCCGCTTAAGACGACAACGGCTCATTAATCGACGCGAACGTTTCATTTGATCACAAAAAACTGTAACATTTTCATCGCAACGTGTTCGGTCGGCGAAATCGTTCGCCAAGCTTCGCACACGCCACTCTTCTATTACGTATTTAGTAGCAAAACTTACACAACTCTGGGGCACTGCCTCTGTGTTCAGCTGATTCCAAGTCTATTTATGAACGTTTCGACGTTTCTGGTCTTCACAGTTGGCACTGATAGACTGACTGCCTTCCATGCTGTCCCTTTCGGTAATTCCGTTCTGTTGTAACAACGCATAAGTTTTCGGACCTCGGTAAAGCAAATACATTATACTGTTGCGCACTCAGCTCATCCTCGTGCATTTTGCGAGCACCCTATTCACACATGCGCGCCAGGTGAGGCGAACCCCTTAGGCAAAGTAACATAACGTACACCTTCATGTCTTCGATTTGTTATGGAGTTATGGCCCCTGCAATATAATGTGGAATAGTGTGGTATCCTAGAGAGAGTAAAGCGAATTCATGCGTAAGCACGCTCTGAACTCGGCATGTTCCATGCCACATGGTTGCAAACGTCGTTTAATGATTTGGCCTGCTAGTGCGCATCACATGGACCATTTCTGGTTTCGTAAGAAAATCGGAGATTGTTGTCATCAGGTGACGATGTGCGTCTACTGAAGATAGCACATCGTGAATTAATTCAGAAATTTAGTTATGCACTGTAAACTTGGTTTATGACTTTGCGTCTTAGCCAACGAAGTAAGTTTGTGCTATGAATAACTTCTGCGATTAGAAATACTGCCAATGAAACATTTCACTGGTATATAAATATCTACCGATCTCTTTGAGCACTGAACGGAATGCCAAAAGCAACGATAAAGCAACTCTTGAGCACAGCGTGCAAAGCCTCTGAATGCCGTGTGTGCGATAATTATTTTTTCCGACAGATAGCCGATGACGCACTTTAGCGAGCCGCTAATTCGCGCTGTGTTAACTAAATATTTATTCTCTGGTGGCTGCAGTGAGAAATGAAATATTTGAGGAAAACAACAAGAGAAACTCACTATCAATCAGCAAATATCTCCTAACATTTAAGTGTACGATGGCTGAAATAATTTTCGGCATTTTCATTCACATATAAATGCGAAAAATGCACATTAGAAGATGTTTTTCAGTGGTAGGCGAAGATATAAGCAGACGAATCGAACTGTATATATGACCTTGCTGACAAGTTCAGCGATTATCTATGGCGATGCATTATTTGTATTTACGCTGCTGAACGGTGTCGAACAATGCAGCAAATTTAATTCTCGAAGTGGTTTGATTCTGTGATTTTTTAGTTTATTTAAGCTTTTATAATAGAAAATCGCGGCTGTTGCGCTAAACAAAATTTTGCTTGTAAAAACTGGTTTTGCATACATCATAGGCTATATTTGCATTCCTCACTGTCAGTTATATTGTCATAAAAAGCCGTGACGATGAGAAGAGTACAAACGCAGTTGGGACACGCAAATGCAAAAGAATTTGTCTACGAGTATATTTTCAATTGCGAACGATGAGCGCCATAAAATGAATAAAGAATTATCACCATTATTATCACTACTCTATTATTACATCTTCAACTATTATAATTATAGTAACAAATACTACTGTCAGTGCTACTTTATCAATACCGTTGTTATTATCACCAATATTATTTCTATTTTCATTGCTATATGCAACTAGAGCAGCGGTCAACGACATATATTAACGACAACGCAATAATACGGCATTTTTTGCTGAAAGAAACTCTCATTTTGTGAGAAATAAATCATGGAATTCGGAAAATGCATCGCACTCGATTTTCATACTTTTGAGAGGAATAGTCTCATTGCAGCACAACGTTTGTTAAACCACTCAGAACATGTATTGGCGGCCTGCACGATATGCGCCTCGACTGTTTTACTCGTTAAACAATTCGATGACGTAAACAGCTGTCAAATCAGAAATATTCAGACTTTATTTAACTCGACCGTTTGTGCAAAGGTTTGTTTAGAGATTCATGTATCTTCGACCTGACCGATCAGGTCGGTCTTCAAATGAGCATGAACTCTTCAATCTTTCGAGGCAACCGAAGTTCGCTCAGGATAGATCAGCTGGTTTGATGGTGAGTTCAAGAGGGACAGACTGGAAATTATACAGCCAGAAAGCTACATCAGTCATGCGCGAGTTAAAGCCATGGACTGACAAGCAAACATGCGCACATGTGCCCACCGAAAAGGTGCAACAATAATAAGCTTTACAAATCGAAACTTCGTCATGGCGCATGAAAACGATTAATTCAAAAGCCCCTGTCATTAATTGATTTTTAGGCCAAATATGGCTGCTACTTCCAAAAAGATGCATATTCATGTGGGTGGATGACAAGTGAGAAGACCGTTGGCATACGGGTTACTCGCAAATGAGGTCGCTTTGAGCTGATAGGACAAAAGTAACCGAAGGATTACTGGAAAAACATACTGAAAAAGCTCAGTGGTAAAACATTTGCTCGGGAAAGCGGAAAATCGTGAGTTTGAGCTTAGACTGCGAGCAATGCTTTCGCTCACAACTATACATGTTTGTCGCTGAATCTGAACGGAATTGAAGTTGACTCAGTCATGGAATGCTGATGCAAATATCGTTGAAATAGAAGCAGATTTCTTACTCTTTCAATTTTTCAACACTTTTGCGCTGCACTAGCCGAAGAATTTGCCGCCTTTTGCGCTGGGTTCCCACAAAAATTTTTTGCAAAGGAAACACTTATTTTGAGAATTTCCCGCAGATCTGGGTATGGTTTTCGATAAAACCCTTTCGCAAATGAACGACATTTCTTTGTTTGCTGGGAAATATTAATGTGTTCATTTCCAAACCGTTTTTGCAGTGATGTGATCTGCATTACAGCAGTCGTATATTCGGGAACCGCAAAGCCACTCTAGGCTGCAGATGGATGCACACTAACTTTAACAATACTTGCTGCATATGTTGTTGTTCGGATTGTCGTAAGGAGGAAGTCGGCATTGAAAACAAGCGGTCAGTGAAAGGAAAATGGGAGTTTGGGAGGGCTAATTGTTCCGTGCTCAAGAGCGAGTTTAGAAATAACAGTGATGATTGCAAGATCTACTAGGTCTGTGGTAATGCTCAGCTTCTTTCTACAAAATATTTCTGCCCTGACATCGTCGTTTTCGTTCACTGTAGTGGTTGAAGCTGATGATAGATAATCAGGGAATGTTCTCTCTGAGTGAATGCAGCAAAGCGCCTTAACACAATATCTTCTGGGTTTAGTGCAGTTGTTGGGCAACATAAATTTTTTTTCGGGCGTGATTGCGGAAATCTTTATTTCTGTGTTGTAGTATGCGAGCTCATGGCATTCCGTTCAGTCACAATTCTATGCACAGACGTTTTTCTCCCCGAACTGCATAATGCGATCTGCGTAGTGTGTTTCGATCGCCCATTAAAATAATTGCATCCACCAAGTGTACAGCACTGATATGTGCCAGCAATTTGCCGGAAGTGAAACCTCATAGTTTAAAGCTGATCTGTCGCTTGAGTCCCCATGAAAACATTGTCTAACAACAAGCACATGATCCATCTACTCAATAATGCTGCAATTTGCTAAAGAAAAAGCTTTTAATAGAATTTAAATGCTGCTTCAATCATGAGTTGAAATAATTTTTTGTATTAAATGATTTCTTGGTCAATAAACTGTCCACAATAACTTAGGTCTTCGTCACTGCACATCCGGAACGTCCTGCTGCCTTTCTGTCAGTGTAAAACAAATTTTATTGTGTTGTGCCAATTGTGCAAATTATAAGTCAGTTCCATAAACGCATAATCCGCGCACTTATAAGTAAGGTTACTGTTTCTGAAGAGGAAGTAGTGCCACTGAGGCAATTCTTTGGTTAAAACCAGTGAAATGAGTTCCCCTGTAACTTCTGCAAGCATTTCTCAGGGTGTAGTTGAGCTACTATATGTTAAAGCAAAAGATAAATCGCCAGAATCGCCACAGCTGAACTCAACATAACAAACTCTAAGGCAAGGAAGGTTATTTTTTGTACTCGTGGATCTCATCCCATTTCTGGAATTAAGCTGTTGGTCAAACAACTTTTGCATGAGTATGATATTATGAAAGTTTTGCATGATTATCGATGTCCCATGTTCTTTCTATCACCAGTCCCCCCCGTATTTTTTACGCCGTTTCCTCAGCTAATGTTAAATTAATCCCGAATTTGTTTTTCAGCCTTTTTTCAAGGCAGCGAATTCTGCATAAGTCTTCCACTTGTCCCAGCTATGCCAAATCATCCATATACTCCTTTGTCATGACCAAAACAAATCGGAGAATATTCAGTTGATGTGATGCAGGTCGCCTCGAAAGCCTTGGGTAGCAGCAGAAGATAAAGTAAAAAATGACAATATTTGTCTCATTGCCTTTCCCCATCATTCTGCCGGAAATGCATGAGCGGTTCGTTTGGCGTTTCACACAGAGAAAAACTCTGGCCACCAGCCGAACAGATTTTCACATTTGTAAAAATCTGTCTTCAAGATGACGGGTTGCGATCATTGTAAACGCAGTTTTGAACGCCTTTTCTGAGCACAGCAGTTGTTGAGGTAAGCCAAGCAAAGCGAACCCGAAAAAATAAAATAAAGCAAGTGAGCTGTTAAGAATGTTTCAACTGAATACGAGCAACGAAACCGAAAGCTTCTGATTCAGCTTGAGCGCAGCGAGTGTCTTTTCAAATAAAAAAAAATTGAAGCTGAATGGTAGAACGAAGTTGGAAACTTTCAAACAAAGTCGAAAATTTTTTAGCTGATAGGCGTAATGATTTGTGGAGTGAAAAAAGTGAAATGAGCAGAAGGATTGTCAGAGGCTAAGAACACGTATTCCCAAAACCATAATTCATTCCTAAGGATTTTTCAAAGTTTATAGCTCTTTCTATGAGAAGAGGTTTTGAATGATTCACAACTAGCTGAAAAGATCTCCACAGTTAGGGTTCTTCAACATTTTCGCTAGGTAGTACCGAGTCAGTTGAAATGGCCTCGGGAGCTGCATACAATTCGAAAACAGTAGTTTCCCGACTGCTACTTTAGGGTATATAGGATAGCGGATATAAGCCATTGGGCGCTGGCGTAAATTGCTTGCGTCGACAACAATTGTGATGATATTATTCGGTTCGTTTGCGACAATGCTCATTTATATTGCCATCATATCGACGTATGGCACTCAGCTTCAACAGTTTCGTTGGATGGTTGTTGGAGGCGTTTTTATCAACATTACTATTCCATGCAATTATTTCGTCTTCTACACCTATAAGTAACGGAACCTCGACACTTAAATGGTTTTCACTTGTTCGTTATGGAAGAAAAGAGGGAGGAGGAGTGGGGAGGGGAGGGAGAGGGAGGGAGGGGCTGGGGACTTTTTAAAAATAGAAAAGATTTTCTGAAACAATCCTGTTTAGGCTAAGCATCATGGGCATCAAACAGAGAGCAACGCCATCTTTTCATTGAGCGGCACACGCTCTCGATTTCGTTTGGAGAATCACTAGTGTGTGCTCTTGAGGTTCCAGTGAAAGAGCGAGATACACTCTGCAATGATTCGGAAATATCATATGGTTTCTGCAAATTGAAAAAAATCCACAGGAAATGTTAGAGTTCAGCAGAGCTTCTGGGATGAACAGGCGATGAGCGTCAGCACTTTCTGCTGACACGACGCCGTCTATTGCCTTCGGGAAACATTAAAAGGTTGGATGGATCTATACGAAGTGACGGTTCATCAGGAACTGATGCCGCTCTTTTTTTCATTCCGGAATACAGACACGTATTTCTTCGTCAACTGAAATTAATTTGCGTACGCCAGCAACTTACAGGTAAGCTTTACAAGACATCTAAGCTTGAAGAATGACTGAAATAAAAAATCCGAAGAAAATTTTGCCTAATTCGCGTTGAAGAAATCCCGAGAAAGAGGAGCTCTGAGAGTAAAAATTTCCTAAGCAATTTAATTAATTCAGCTGATCGAAGTAGAAATTCGCTATTCGGCGGATGGCGGGCTATCAGTTCCCACAAGATTTCTGATTTATTAATTTCCCGGTGTTCGGGATCTTCTTCATCGAAGGAATCATCTGAGGCAAACTTAGAACTTCATGTTAATATTCGATGAAACAGTTTATGGGCGGCTGAAGGCCGCCCATAAACTGTTTATAGGCGGCCTGAGGCACCGGCACTTCACTGAGCAAATCAGCCATTCAGTAAGAATAATTTTGCTGCCGTATCTTGAAATGACCGTAAAAAACACCCTCACAGTTGATAAAACAAGTGAATGAAGATTCTATATGCATCGACATTTGGAACTCTTGTAATGACATTTATTTTTCATGCGTATCCGATCGCCAGATCGCATCCTGTTCACTTCTGCAGCCTTCCGCAGCACAGCCGCTTACCTTTCCGGGCTATGCTAAATCATCCAGATTGCATAGGCATCACGCTGCCATAATGCTTTTTGTAAATGGAGGCTTATCAAGACCAGTGGAAGAAGACTACAAGCGAGGTATGTGTGCAACGAAACGAAATTGCTCTTCGAAGTTTGTGAGAAAAACCGGCAGTAGCGACAATATTTCTCGTCTGGGATTCGTGCGGAAGCGCTTGCTAGTGAAATAATATTTCCTCTTAACTAAAGGTTTTTTTTTGGATGATCATGACATGGGAATGGATGGATGAGAGAGGAAATCTGCAGAACCCCTTTGTAGGCAAAATAAACACAACCAACATCACCCAGCAAACAGCAAAGCGATTGGTCGAAGGAATCCAGTAGTCATTGATGAATCCTCGCGCTTGACTACGTTAAAGCGAGGTGATGAAAGCAAGCCATTTGGGCAACTGGAGCAATCTGAGAAGGTTCTCACACAATTCCCCTAGCCCGTGCAAACATCTCATGGTTATTTGTGCACCGATGTGTTTGCGCTGCTCATGCATGCTTTGCGCTGACGCTTTCTTTTGTCTACTTGTTATCCAAGCGGAATGTTGTGTTTCATTTATCTCGCGAAGCACTGCCTATTTCTTTGTTTTCATGATATAAGTGCAGTTATCGAGTACCGTCCAGAACAAGTCCCATTCTGTTTGGGACTTATATTGGGCGGATTTCGATTTCAAGCGCTGTACGATTGTTTCACTTATTTTTTCTTTTACGGTTGTAGCCCTCAAGAATTTTATCTCAGATCCAAACAAAGTTATTGCCTGGATGTATTACGTCGAACATGCACTTGTGGTTTCATCGAAACTCATTTCTTTTTTTGCTTGTTTCCGCTTCCCCTGCAAGATTAGGTGTCGGCAATGCTGATACGAGTAACATTGTATATTGAAAGAGACCCACGAGCGCAGCTCAAGTCTTACGCTGATTATGCAAGAGCACAGAATGAACTCAGTCTACTTAAATTATAACGGTCCCTCTCAAGGCAGCATAATTCAAAAATAACAGAATCGAGCAACAAAAAAGCATGCATAAGCAAAACAGTTAGCAGTAGAAAACGTGGAATTTTCTGGATTTGTCAGAACATACAAGAACAGGAATCGCGATGTGCGAAAGGAGCATGAATCTTAATGGAACGCTCACAAACAAACACAAACATCCTCGCACAGAGCGAACGCAGAACGAAGCTTGCGACTTGACATGGCGAATGCTGTGGCAGGAGTATTTCACAGGTGGTGCCGTCGGACCGTTGAGCAACCCATGAAGTCCTCAGCACATAATCTCCTTCGCCATCAATTCTTCGATATTTTGGCCTGGCAAAAGTACAATGAGGAAATGCAAAATAAAAAAAAACTTGGATGTGCCTGTCTAGTTACATATCCAAAGTAGCCAAAAACAGTTTAGGGTTGCGATCCAGAATAACCGCCGAGTCATCTTTCCTGTAGGAACAAACAGCAAAGTAGGAAATGATTGTGTTGATGAAGGACACAGCTGAATAAAGCGATTCCTGATACATGGGATAGTGTGGAAACTGTGGCCACAGTTGAAGCTATTCGAAGTCGGCAGAATTCGACTACATAACGGCTGCAACATCTCACGGTACAAATTGCTGCAAAAAAAAATCCTAAAATGCATAACACGTTGAAACTGCGTTTTTGAAATTCTTTTTTGGAACTTTTTATAGAAATCAGCATAGAAATGGTGTGAAAGAACCGGCTTTAATTATGGAAATAAAGTATAAACTTAGACAGCTAAAGCTTTTGAAAAAGCTTATTTTCTTTCATATGAATGTTTAAGTCAGTGGTGCGCTGTTCTTCTTGAAAAGCGGAAAAACCAGTAAGCGCTTGAATGACATCGTTTTAAACTTCTTGATACCCATGTTATTCGTTCAGCTGTTGGAACACTTCCTAGATAAGACCTTGCAGTATAATGAAGTTTAGAAAGATTTGACAAGCTTTGCAAACGTGAATAGAATGATCTCTCCTGCGACATGTTTTTGTGAAGTGGCGATGGCAATATTTCTAGGCGTCCATTTAAAACCCACTCAGGTAATAGCGGAGTTTGGGAAATCGCATACCTCTTATCTTCATTTCTAGCCACGTAATCAACAAACAAATTGCTGGAATTCTCTGTAATTAAGACAAACTAATAAAACACAACAACATTGGTGATAAAGTAGGGATAGGTGCTGAGGTGATCAGCGAAGCAACTCGGCCCTGTAAACCACCACCCCATTTTGATTGGGCCATAATGAAGAACAAATATTTTTCTTTAACAGGAGTATTTTTCCTCTGCTTCAGTCGTTCATTCCTCTCTATCCAGTCTAGTGGTAACGTCGAGAACAAAAGTGTGCGCGTATATACTAACAAAGCCAATAATCATATCATCGGACGCCGTCAAAGTGTTATGATTTGACTCTAAAAAATCTTCTTGCATTGCGCGGCGCGCATTCACGCATGAACTTGAGACAAGGAGCTGTGAAAACTATGTGAGCAGCAAAGATCAAGTATAGCCGAGTACAGGCCGGTGTGCCGAGGTGGTCGCTGGGATTGAAACATTGTCAAATTTTGAGTCCTCTCATGCAGTCAAAGTTTTCTTTGACCGTAACATGCGACTGCCATGGAAGGTTGGGCATGAGCAAAGCTTCTCGTCAGCGTTATCCGCTCAAAGTGCTAATTAGTTTAACCATACCTGAGCATCAGGTGTCGTCGTTTGCAAGCTTTCTTCGCTTTTTGTCTCCGTCTTGCCAACCTTAATTTTAATTTCACGTTAAGACATCATTTGCCTTAGTAAGGCGTTCTCAGTCTGTCCCTATTGTTTCTTATTTTTATTGCTTACTCGTCCAGACACGCCTACTTGAAGTCGTCGGTGTGGTGGATACACTCTTTCCGCTGAATTATGTTGTGTTATCATTGATACCCAAATATAACCTTAAGACGAATAAACATCCTCGTACTTAAGTTTGTTCAGTTTCCATCCTGTAGCTGCCTAGCTTGAATATGGCTGGGGAAGATGAATACGACGTATGCTTCGAAAAGGTCGCGGATTTTTAGGGTGAGAAATCTAAAAAAAACATTTTGAAGCTTACGATCACTTCCGTCATTCAACGATTCGTTTTAAGTGAAGAATGAACTGTGTTTATTTGCTGCGACCTAATTTGCGGAAATAGAGCCGATGAACGCTGAGATTTGTTCACTGTGAATATTCATGACGTGAAATGCAGGCTTGTGTTTCGAAAAGTTATTAGCTTATTGCGACGTATGCTTCGAAAAGGTCGCGGATTTTTAGGGTGAGAAATCTAAAAAAAACATTTTGAAGCTTACGATCACTTCCGTCATTCAACGATTCGTTTTAAGTGAAGAATGAACTGTGTTTATTTGCTGCGACCTAATTTGCGGAAATAGAGCCGATGAACGCTGAGATTTGTTCACTGTGAATATTCATGACGTGAAATGCAGGCTTGTGTTTCGAAAAGTTATTAGCTTATTGCCCAGAACTGGACCTGTTGGTAGAGAATACGCTGAAGTGAATACTAGTTTTGGTTTCCAGAAAAAGTTCATTGAATTTATTTCTAAAGAGTGCTGTCTTCCATGTTTTCATATTTGCGTGCTTGATTGTTAATGAGCCTTTTTTGCACTATTCTCGGGCATGTGGGTGGATAATTCCAGTTCTCATTAAACGGACGACATTTTTCGGTAGCCAGTGTAAACATCAACTCGGTCTTCACGTGACTCGGCTAATAACCACACACAAGATACGTGTGATGTGTCTGCATTCGAGATGATGATGTCTAGCGGAGAAAACTGAATGCAGCCAGTTTAAAGCTTAGAAAGGTTTTACTGAATGGAGAGCGCTGGTATTCCGTGCTGCATGTTAATCGCAGTTAGTGCCAGAGACTGTTGAAGGTTTTAATTAGTCAGGCACAGGACACGTTTGGTCCCTTATCACAAGTTATCGCGCAGCATGTCGGATGCAGAGAGAAGTTGCGAATGAAGCTGTTACTCTCTGCGCTATGGCATTCTGGTGCGACAGTGGCATATCAAAGGTAGAGATAGCCAAAGTGAAAGGAGTGGGTAGAAGTTTTTTTCTGCCCGTTTATTTTCATCTTCCTAAGTTTGTTGCTATTCTCTCGCTGATATGAGCACCGTTCTTTCAAATAGCCTTAATTGTCAATAGCTTTGAGCAGTTCTATTGAATTGCTTCTATTGAACTTCGTAATGATTCGTTGCTTCAAAACTCCTATCCCGAACACCTTCAATCCTTACTAGCACAATTCAGGAGCATTATTTGTTGTGAAGTGGCAAACGGATGTGACTGTTAGATCAATAATCAGTTATGTATTGGGGCACTTTTTAGTGTGCGAAGTGCTGTTTAAATTGCTCTGGATTTTGATACATATTTTGGCAAAGAACATGTTGCTGGCTTTATGGGAACTGGGAAGGAATAAATATTCCATCGAGAAAGCATAAAATATGTCATATAAATCGAAGAAAGCTCCATCGTCATCTGAATGTCCAAAAAACAGCCTCCTTATTGACAGTCTGCTTCCTAGAAAAAGATTGCAGAATGCAATAAACTTTTACACTAAAAATACCATTCATCAAAGGTTGAAAATTAGCCTCATCTCAGCATGGCCTTCACCTGAAGTATCCCTCCCCATCCTTCCTGCGATCCAGAAGGTCATTGTTTTTAAAGACTCCTGTTCGCTTTACTGGAGATAGCTAGCAACAATTTTTTATAACGTCGCGGCTATGTTTGCTCCCATTTACGTTTTTCAAAGCCAATGTTGTTGCCTTCTGAGGGCGCGATCCCATTGTAGTCAGCTAGCATTTGTATGAAGCCTGAACAGCGTATGAAGAGGATGTGCAATCCAACAACCCTTTTACGCCATGCCGCCGAATAGATGATATTTTTTCTAAACATAAACGCCATGAAAAGAGACTTCTTCAAGAATGAGCGATTCTTGAATACAGCGGTGGTGATTCTCTTTGAGCAACAACGTTGATTTGCTAACTGCGATTTGTGTATTGAGATTCCGCAGCCTGGATTTACATACATCAGCAGATACTGTAAAGGTGATTAGAAGTATGGCCTGCCAGTCTTTTGCTTTATGATTCCAAAAAGGCTCGATGACTTCTGTCTGGAGCGCTAAGAGGATCTCATTCATTTCTGGCGCCTTTCATCATCGCTCACCTCACCTGTTTTTCTTTAACCATTTTCCATTGCACTCAATCGCCGACATTCATGAACTTTGCCTTTTTTTTGCCAGACGGCCATGTTTCTTGCAGTAATTATGCGCATTTTGATCACAATGCAAATGGGGCACGTTCCCTTCGAAACACAGCGTAACTGTGCAGACATTTCTGTCGGTGCCGATCACTAAATGAGCTTCCTGCGTTAAGCAGCATTTGAAATCATTTTTTTAATGGGCAAATCGGATAGCTCTGCAATGACACGCGTCACTGCCACTCACTCTACTAAACTTTTAAGTTGTTGCGAATTCTTGATTCAATTACTGTGGCGAGCATCACACACTACGTGCACTCATCAATGACGATGAAGTATCATGTTCACGATTATATGGTCTGATTGCAAGTGCCGTTCATCAGTGCTCAGGTCGCTTTGTATTCATTGGTGTACTCTTGTCGTTTAATCGTTTAACTCGTTTGTAGTGAGCAGAATTGCCGTTAAGAAAAACAGCATACGCGATATTTCTATTTCGTTTTTCTTTCCATTACTCCGTTGACAGTTTTATGTTCGCTTATGCCATCACGGTATATGCTATCACCAAGTGATGCATCCATTTTGCATGAAGTTTTTCTATTTCCTTTCTCCTCATGCAACTGAGTAGGAAGTCGTCGAAGCGACTGAAGCACTTGAATCGATTGATCATAATTCTTTGACTCGTGGTATGCATCAGAGAGAAACAACCAGTCATTTCTATTTATTAATTTTTTTTTCGCAGGTTATATGGCACAATTACCTCTGGTGTGGCTAAGATTAGGAAGTTATGAATTTCATAGTGCGTCGTGCAAAATAAGACAACAGCGACAACCGAAACACAACAAATTTGAAACAACGACCAATACATGAGTGAGTATGCCACGAAATATGAGGCATTTTAATTATTGAACGGTCAGGAAGGACTGAACGAGTGCAATGAGAACGAAAGATGAGTTTACATCAATGCCTAACACCATTTATGAAAATTCCGCAATATTTATGAACATTTGCGTAGTCGTTTACTCAACAAAAGTAATTTTCATACTTACTGCATCAAGCAGCCGTGAGAGGCACCAGTTGATCACGACGCTGCTGGAGAGAGCAGCTTTGAGACGGTGAGAGTGGCTAAGCGGCAGACAGCCGTAAACGAATTGCTGCAGTTTAACTTAAGATCATGAAATTCGAGCCTTTTATGCTGTTTGGGTGCACTTATATTCTCCGCGGTTCGATCGTGTTCTCTTTTTATAAATCGTTATTAATTTTTCGCTCCGTTATCCGTGCTTGAAAACTAATTATCTAAGCCCTTAGAGATAAAGCGTTTCAGCTGTAGCAGGTTCGTGTTGTATTTTCACTCATCATGCTCAATTATCATAAGTGCTTATAGAGTTTAAGGTTATTACTTAGGCAATAGCATTGCATTTGCCTGCCGTGAGTTATATCCGTATTGGTTGCTTTTATTCCGATCTTTTGATTTCTCAGTTAACTAGGTTCATATATTATGTTGAAATCATCCGATCGCACCGGTACTGTTGTCAAGTGACAGTTAATGAAGAACTCGTAAAATGATGGACGGAAGTAGCCAACCCTTTCCTCTTATAGGTCCTCTAAAAATTCAAGAACTAAGGACTGCATTCGAATTCGTTAAAGAATGGCTCTTCCTGAGTAGTTCCAGAGAACTAAGCCTATTTCAAGAGCGTCATCTGAAAGCTGCTTAACAGATTTGTATTAGCGTGCTTTCGTTCTATATCGAGAAAGTGCAGAGCTGTTTTGCTCGTTCCGAATTTATGTCAGTCGCAGTTAGCTCTTGGCGGATGCTTGACACTATACTTTGAGTAATGTATTGGTCATCGTTTTGTTTGAGCTTCGTGATGTTTCACAATTGTGTAAGCTTCTCTTTACCTGCGTTGTGTTGAAGATGCTCTGTTGTATTGAAATGACGGTGCTTAAGGTATTGGAGTTATTGGAGTTATAATTTTTCCTAGTAACTGTTGCCCATCTGATAACCCATTCCTTATTCCCTCAATAAACAGGCAATTTGATTACTTTCTGTTGTATGTATACCAAATCTTATATTGTTCACAACGCCGTTTCTACCAGCTCTCAGCGGCCGTATCGATGCTTCGTTAGTCACATTTCGATGCCCTCCATGGAGAAAATACTGATTCTATTAGTGATATTTGGGACGTATGGAATGCACGTTTCGTTAATTCCATTACCGTTGTCATTTCATGAAACCATCGAAATGGAAAAATGCTTTGTTTTTTTTTGGTGGGACGTTCCTTCGAATTGTTAAAATGAGGATCGACTGCAGCGATGGAATAGAGCTTTCAGAATAATGTCAGCTGCCCACATTTCGCAAAACGTCAAATCGGCAGCTTTACGTTCAAATAGACATTTGGTTTATTAGCTAGAGTCGCGTTGAGTGGATTATTCGACTTGTCAGCGCTAATCGGCGTCAGCTTCCGTGCATATTGGTATATCGCATGATGTCCGCATTCAACATCTCGTTCATATCGTCGCTCACAATTGATAACGTTTTATTGCCAACAATGACTCTCTATCTCATGCTAACAGCAGTTGGAATTTTTGGCAACTTTTCCATTATTATTGCAACACTTAAGAACAGGTGAACGTTTCCGATGTGAGCGTTTTGAAGTTTTATTGTCTTAAACCATTTATGAATTTCGTATTGCTAAATGAAAGAAGAATTGACAAATCGAGATGATGTTTTTAGAACAGTGAGTCGTCCGAGACTGCATAAGCAAATGTACGTCATTTCTCTTTCAGAATTTTTCCTAATTTTAGACCGATGTGAAAATTAATTTAAAAAATGTTTCAATGATTCATTTATTTTGGTGATTCGTCAAAAGTGATGAGCCCATACTTCGCTAATTCGTCATCTCCGAAGCATCCACACTGGACTCCGTTAAAGTGAATGCCTTAAACTGTGTGAAAGAAGCTGAGCGATACGAGAATTCAGTTGCATTTTTAAATTTCACATCTCACAGTTGTTTCTTTCATGGCACTTTGATTAAGTGTACAAATGAAACCGTCTATATAAATGAGCACACAAGTGACCGAAAAAAACCGTTTTAATAAAATCTTTTATTTAGGCGACTTCAAAGGAACTGCAATATTTTTATAGCAATGTGTGCGGCTGGCGAAATCGTCCATCAAGCTGCGCACATACCGCTTGCCTATTCCGTTTTTAGTGGCAAAATGTTTACTACCTTAGAACACTGTCTCATCATTCAACTAATTCCAAATCTCTCAATGAACTTTTCGATGTTCCTCATGTTCGCGATTGGCGTCGATAGACTGCTATCCATCTGCAATCCCTTTCGGTAAGTTTGTTTTCTTGCAAGTAACAGAGTAAGTCAATAATATCCGCTTTTCAGATGACCCTGTTTTCTTTTTTCTTGTTTTTCTTTTGCTTTCTTGTACGACACACGTTGATCTTGCAGTTCGAGAAAAAAATTACCAGTGAAAAGTCCACTGGAAACTCGAAGACTCAATCGACGCGAAGTTCGGCAAAATAAAAAATATCAGAGAAGAGGGCAGTGTTGCAGGTACAAGCAAATGAATCGGGTCGCATATGTAACTACGATGACAACTGCAGCTATTTTCTACGCGAGTACCTTGCTCGTTATCACCGTTCACAGTGGTATTGAGGATCGAAACAAGTTCGATTTCGCTGATTCTTTCACAGTGCCACCTAAATTTTACATGCTTGATAGGAAAGGTTTGCCTAAGACAACGTCCAGCCTCTGCTTAGGACGTTCTTTAGGTAGTATTGGTAAAATTACTAACTTAATCATGAGTTACTGCGGGAACTTGTTCATCGATCTGGTACGCGTTTTGCATGCTTTGGTTCCCCAGTTTTGCAGTCCATTTGTTGTATGTAGTAATTCAGTGACAACGTCTGCTGCTTCCTTCTCTACTCTCTTGTACTGGGCTCACCGATCCCTTCCTCAACAAAAAACTGGTCGGCGTAATTGATCGTGAACAGACCGATGAGCATGAGAGGTAGATGTTTTCAAAAGGACAAGAGTTCCGAAGCAACTGCAAACAATAGCCGTAATTTAAGCAAATGTTGAGAGCTGATGCATTAAGCTGATGCATTCATTAGTGAGCGTTGAAATTATGTATTTGCAGTGACGTAATCTGCATTATAGCAGCAGTATATACGGGTGCCGCCAAATACATTTGGGCTGCTGCTGGATGTACATTAAACTTGACGATTATTGTAATGTATGTTGTCGTTTGGATTATCGTGAAAAGGAAACCAGGTGCCCATGCAAATGGTTGGCCATTCTTGAGGATTACTTTCTGGAACTTTTCTAAGTTGCACTTTTCGCATACATTTAAAACGATGTAAATATGCAGGAATACGGTTTTGCGTTGTTGCGACCACTCAAACGAGCGCTTCCTCATAAAGCGCAACAACCCAATCGCAAATAATGGGTAGAAAAAGAGGGGTTTATTTCGAATGGACCTCATTAGAATGGACTTCGCACCCGCTCATCGGGTGTCATCAAAAAGCGGTATCTGTCTTCGGTAGCAGCGTTAACGTAGCGCGAAGGCGTATATAGTGGATGCGTGCCGATCGACAACCGAAAAATGATTTGAAAATGAATTTCAGGAAACGCGGAGCAACACATATCAGGCGGCGGCCAATGGCGAAAGCTGTTTAGGTCGATAACGATAGCGGCGCTACTAGTCGTGTTCGGTTGGTTCGCCACAATGAGTGCATATGCTGTCAGCCTAGCAACACATCGTACTCCACTGCAGCTGCACTGTATGACAATCCTCGCCGGCATTTTCGTTAACAGCAGCATTGCATGCAATTATTTCGTTTTCTTCACGTTCAGGTAAGCTACATGCTCAAGCCATCCTATAGGGTCTTCCGGTGTATATGATTTTCAGTCGGCAAATGGGGTGATAGGAGAAGGGCGCAGGGGCCCACCCATTTTAAGTGCAGTCTGTCAATGAAGAATGTTGACGAGAGATGGGGTTGGAATCACAGTATGACCGCGACCAAAATCGAAAGACGCTAACTACTTTCTGAAGGGTTCTTGACACCCGGTTTGTGCAACCAGCCGGGTAGCAGTGCTACCGAGGGTGTGAAGCAAGTTTTGCTGATCGAGAAATCCCGGGCTGAAGGGATGGATAGTTCGACGCTGATCCTACTGAAATTGGAATAGACATTGGCAACCTTTGAGTAAATCGGTTGGATTTCCGCATTTATTGCTGAGGAGAGGAGTACAGCTATTCCAGACAGTAAACTCGAGAGCATGCCGCCGGACCGGTAAGATACGCCCTTTCCACAGTTGTAGTCATAGCGGTTTTGTGAATGTTCGAAAGCTGAATCTCAAACCTCTTATCCAAATGTAAAAATTTCTGCTCCATCTGCCGTTAAACATTTCCGTTGATGCTCACTGGACTAAGTGGTGGATAGTACGTTTTTCACAATAATCGAACAGGTGTCATAGATCGCCTTTTCAGTTCGTCAAAATTTTTGCTCTCATTTTCCTGAAATCCCCCATCCTTCATTCGGAAATTTGGGTACTGTTTCATGCATGCTGCAGCTTGCGCGTCCTGCATTGTAGTATCATGAATAATGATGCCTGGAATCGAATTTAATGGCAATTATTTCTCTTACCTAGTCTTAAGCGATAATCGATCTGAAGAAATCTCGCTTATACTTAAATTGTAGACAATTTTCACCTTTTGCAACGCTTCCACCAATCCGCCTGTTCCTCTTATACTCAGCATAAAATCGTGAAGAATATTTGGCGGTTAGAAAAGCAACACTTTGAATGGTTCACAGCTGGTGAAATGCCAAGAAAATTTCAGCGAAATGGTGGTGGAAAATTACTCCTCAGTAGAGAGTTTCCCTTTTCAGCCCTGAGTACAGGCGTGCATTCTTGGAACATCTGAACTACCTTTGCGGCTGCATACATTTTGAAGGTAAGCGATGCGATGCGCTGCGCCAAAGTTTTCAGTTAGCATCGGTGTCAAAACTTAAAGAGACATAATCGCAGCTCAGCTCTGTGTTCGCTTCAATGACTTCAACTATTGTAATCACTTTTCTACGTTCACTGGCCAACAGTATAGCTAAAACTAGCAAGAAACAACTTCATGAATTTCGATTTTCAATGCACAACGAGGATATCGCTCGAAACGAATCACTAATAAATAGTTCGATGCTAACTCAGTTATTCTGCGATTTCTTTCTTACGCGCTTTGAAATCTCCAATTTGCATAGCACATTGTAACGACGTCATGCATGTTTATCAATGTGTAGATGTGTATGTGTTTCCTGTTCAGTAGTTTCTGTGATAAAGTTACAAAACCTGTAGTCATCTCTCGTACCCAAATTATAAACAAATAAGCCCGGAAAAGCTTACGCTTCCTGAAATAGGTAGGAATTTACGTGCGTTTTCAACTCGTCAAGTTCCATGTTTCACTAGTTGGACTGCCCGCAGAAAATCAAATCTTTCGTTGAAGATTTGGACGAGCGATCAGGCTTGGTGGAAGGTAAACGTTCCACATTTAGCAACTTCGCTTACAATGTTAACGACATTCTGCAACCTGTGTTATGCAGATATGCATGGATTAACTTCATTATTATGATTTGCAGTTGTCGCTACACGCCTAAATTTGTCCACAAGATCAACTGATCGCAAGCAAAAGAAACCTACGATCACTGGCAGAAGAAAAACGCATCATATTCATTCCGAAGCGCTTTTAGAAGAGCGGATCGGAACTAGCCAAAATGAGCGACGAATAGCTGTTCGTCGATCTTTGAGCAATGACTGAACTGCTTGCTCATCACCTTCTCTTTGTGCATTATTGAACTCAGTTTTTTTCATTCACGCTAATGCCTTTATACGTATGAATAATATTCTCATAGAATATCGTTGTTTTTAAATGATCGTTTACTAGGTAGAGTACAGCGGTGAAAGTTTCCTTCGTTTCAAAATCGTTTTCGCATTAAGTTTATATCAGAGACTGCTGATAGACTTAAGCGTTTTGCTGCAGTTAAATAACACGTTCATCGCATAATATTTTTGCAATAAAATGTTCGTATATATAAGAACGAGCCGTAGAAAGGAGCTGGAAGGTGAAACCCGCGATCACCGGCAGTGGAAAAAAGCGCCAGATTCATTCCGAAGTGATTCTTTTAGAAACGAAGATTGGAACTAGCCAAAAAGAACGAGAAACATTGGCCACGTTCAGGAAATAGCAATAGCAATAAATGAACGAGTATGAGTAGTAAGGTAGTAAAGAGAACGGAGAAAAAAGAATCAGAAGGAAATGGAGAGCAAAGCCGAGGGATCACTCGCCCACTAAAGTATACAAATGAAAATGCTTGGAGTTGATTCTAGTTGGCTCATAAACAAAAGGCTCTGCATTTCACTTAGTTCACGTGCGGGCTCATCCCAAATATACATGACTCTGAAATGATAATTAGAAAGGGCGATTGTTCTTGTTCGCGCAAATTGCTCTGCGTTCAAATTGATTCAAGCTTGAATGGACGTCACTCGAAGGATTCCAAGTCAAAAACTGAACCTAGCCTCATAGCCGAATGCACTGGCTAAATGAGCATTTTACGAAACGCCATAACAGTGTAATATTCTAACATATTTTCCCTTTATAAACGAGAATAACCATAGCTGCATAATACGTTCCACAATGTGATTGGCAACATGCGCTTTACTGTAATGTTCATAGCATGTATGCTACAAAGTGCAAAATACAGTTGGCCAACACCTTTAACACTTTCATTGCTATTTCAGTGCATTATAAATTTCTATGCAAATAAGGACAAATTTTGACATCGAAATTGTGGATCGTTCCATCGAAATGCGACAAAATTTTATCGTCTAATCGAAAGGAGCACTTTCTACAACATAAACAATGTGGCATTTCTTACACGAAACGTCTAAACACTCCCAAGACTTTGGCCACTCACCAAGAAAACTGATTTCGCTGTTCGGTAGCGGGATCATGCGTATAAGAACATGCTTATTATTATTATTATTATTATTATTATTACTCTTAGTCGTGTCACTGAGCTGCTCCTTCCGCTCGTACTCTTCCTCTCTGGTCATAATCAATGTGGACGATTTGGCGGACAAATTAGCGGCGAAGTTATTGACGCAATTAACTTCTGAATTATCCGGCAAATTGCTTGCGGCGGTCCAACCTATAGTGGACCGACTCGATAAGCTTATAACGATCATGTCGGAAGTTCAACCACCAGCAACCCAGAGTTGGGTTGAACCTCAAATATACCCAGTAATGACAAAGATGATACATATGACAGAAATGAATTGGACGAGAAAAACAAATGAGCTGCATTCATCGGAATTCCACACGAGACAACCGAGAAAGATGCGAAAGAAGGAGAAGAAAAAATGCTGCGAGAGGCTATTACCGCTTGCAACAACCAACAGCTGTCAGAGTCCTACCCAATTGGCCATGTCACCACAAAGCGACATCCAGACTATCGAGCCGGGCCAAAACGATATCGACCATTCAAAGTTATGTTTGAATCGCAGATACATGGTGATATATTTTTGCGCTCACTAAGAAGAAACCGCCCTTCAAAAATGCAGTCCCTCCCACATTCATATGTGCAACTTGATTATACAGCAGACGAGTTGAAGTATGATAGAATAATACGTAGGACAGCTGGGCAGGAAAATCAAAAATTTGGAGTTACACGCTTTGTCTGAGAGATTTACAAATTATACAGCTAAAGAATGACCGTCCCTTGTCCCGCCCTTTTCCTACTCGTAGTATTTCTCCAGATTCTTTTACAGATAATCAGCCATCTATCAGTACAAACAACAAAACACCGAGTAACGCGGTGAATAAACCCACGAGCAGAAACGTGACCGTGCGAAAAAAGGGCGAAGTAAAGAGTT
>JPKZ01000759.1:84618-107398 GCA_000803305.1 Toxocara canis
CCACCTCACTATACATGTGGCAGAAATTGGAGAGACTTCAACTCAAAAACACAACAGTCAACTTACAAAAATTGACTGGCAGCCATACGAACAGGCAATATTACGAAATTCCCTTCGTGAAGCTTGCAAACTGTTCAACGAAAATATGCATGCGGCCCTAAACGCAGTGGCACCTGTGGAAGTGAAGTTAGGAGGATACGATCAATATTTGCCAGTAGAAATAAGAAGGTGGATGACAGAACGAAATCGGCTTCTCAAGCTGACATACCAACACCCGGAAAATGAGGGCCTTAGGACAGATCTTAGAAGAATTAGAAATTTGGTAATTAGTCTTCGACGAGAGTTTGAAAGAAAAAAGGTCTCTCAGAAAGTAAGCAAATGCGAAGGGAACCCTGCTAAGCTATGGCGTGTTTTAAAAGTACTTCTGGGAAAACAAAAGAAGGAAAGTCAAACCACAGTTAGCGCAGAAGAACTTAATAATTTCTTCGTAACACCAAAAGCTGGTGTGACCCAACACCGAAAACTGAAAACCCAGCGTAAGACAAGCTCTCTCTAAGACCACTAAGTAGGGAAGATATATTAAGAGGAGTAGCTAAGCTGAAAACGAATAAGGCGGCAGGATTGGACGGAATTACAAATAAAATGCTGAAAACAGCAAAAAACTTTGTTGCAACAGTGAACACAAAACCCACTACAGCTGGGGAGGTATTGCAACACTAAGCAGCATGGAATTTAAAGCGGTGGTCGAGAAGATGCAAAATGGCCAACTCAGTGAAAATTTAAATAACTTGCTGTCAAAAACAACTCATAACCGAACGAGGCGTGAAACGTACACTTGTGAAACATTCCGAACAAACTACGGACAAAAAACCATAAGACACCGAGCGACTTCTTTCCTCAATAAACTGTTGCATTTGAGTAATATGTAGTGATGTTTTTATGACGTAATATTTTATTATGACTGTATCTCATTATATCCCTTTATAGTCGCAAAGGTAGTTATTGCCTATCGATTAAATAAAAAATTCGATTCGATTCGATTCGATTCGATATAAGAATATGTTTCTGTAGCATCCGCGAAAAATTTGCAAACATTTTGTGCATTTTCATGCATATCGCTTACGTTCATCGTGAACAAGAACAAATGAGACACACTTCGCTGAAAAGCATTGCCCGCTAATTAGCGATAGCTGGGAAAAGAACACCATGAGAATGTGCAATTTCATCTCGACATAGTCGCAAAGGTAGTTATTGCCTATCGATTAAATAAAAAATTCGATTCGATTCGATTCGATTTAAATAAAAAATTCGATTCGATTCGATTCGATATAAGAATATGTTTCTGCAGCATCCGCGAAAAATTTGCAAACATTTTGTACATTTTCATGCATATCGCTTACGTTCATCGTGAACAAGAACAAATGAGACACACTTCGCTGAAAAGCATTGCCCGCTAATTAGCGATAGCTGGGAAAAGAACACCATGAGAATGTGCAATTTCATCTCGACAATTTCATCCACGGCAAAGCTCAGGTCGGCATGTCTCAAAACTATTGAATATTCATTTTTTCAATAGCACATTTACTTGAGAATTTAATATTAGCAAAGCATACTGACTGCGTCTTATCAGTTTTTGCGAATTGTTGGCAATTTCAATAAAACCTTTGGTGCATTTTGAAAAAGCCTCATAACTGCGCAGTTTGTGCCGATTAAGCCAAAAAAATGTTTCTTTTGTTAACTGCGCTTATTGAGGGAGGAAAACGGTGATTGTTTGCCGTTTACTAATGGAATGAAAGCATCACCAACCAGATTTTTTAAAATTCGATGAAACATTCATGCTTCATTACCTGAGCAACCCGGAAAATATACGCCTCAGTTAACTCTCAAGGGCATTGCACGGTCCTTAATCTACTTGCTTCATTACCTGAGCAACCCGGAAAATATACGCCTCAGTTAACTCTCAAGGGCATTGCACGGTCCTTAATCTACTTGCTTCATTACCTGAGCAACCCGGAAAATATACGCCTCAGTTAACTCTCAAGGGCATTGCACGATCCTTAATCTACATGCTTCATTACCTGAGCAATCCGGAAAATATACGTCTCAGTTAACTCTCAAGGGCATTGCACGATCCTTAAGCTATTCACAGCCCCTAAATGTGACAGCAATTGTGATCATTATCTCAACATATTTCTCTTGTTTATTCGTTTGTAGAAAAGTTTTTGCAATGAATTCCTCGTTTAAAAGTTTCAAATCATCAGTGAGAAAACTTCGAACATATTATCTAGACGGCTCGCGATGTTACCCAATTGCGTTCGACCACACTGACGCATCAGCGCGACCAATGCAAAAAGCAGTACTCATTTGAACAAACTCTAAAACCGTCAACAATAATACATGGGTCGTTGGTCGAACGCAACTGACCTATGGCCTCAAGAAATTCGCCTTTTCAGGGATCCTTAAGCAACAAATTATTGGAATGTTTTGCGGCAAGCAGAATCAGCATATTAAAATAGCTGGAATCCTGAGGGGAAAAGACATGCGTACTTTCAATCAGCACAACTATCAGGCGAAAACGAACACGAATCACTACACCACCACGTACCTCATTTTTCGTTCGAATGGGATCACATCTGAAACTTCGGAAGCAGAGCACAAAGAGAATAAGTAAGCAGTCAAGGAATGAGTCCAATAGCCGTTACGAAATGAGTTTCAAAACCGGAGCTGTGCTCTGAGCTGACAATTCTAACTTACGCAGCAAAACTGAAAATCAAAATGGTATGGGCACTGAAATAAATGCGTTAAAAGGCGTCAATCTGGATCCCGTTGGATCCAGATTGACGCCCACTATCCACTGTCTTTTTATGTGATTTTTAAACGTTTTCGCAGATTTGTATTTTGCAATGAGCCTTATGACGACTCAATGTCTGTCCGTCTGTCTTTCAGGAGTTTTTTCTTAAATTGACGGAACACTGAAGTTAGAGTTAGGACAACTGTAAGTTATGGTCTCCACCATAACACCACAACTCATAGGTACAGCTCCAGATCATTTCGTGATTCCTCAGTAAGTTGCCTCCATTCAAGTTTCCGAAGAAATCGCAAGGATTTCGGCCGGTCCCGCTTCAGACGTCGTTAAAAGTGCCACAAAAATTTCTAGTGAAGGATTTTTCCAGGTAACTGAGTCAAGTAAAATAAAATATTTTTGTAAATGAGCAGTTTACGAAACCCGCTGGGGTAGGTCAACGATCAAAGCGCCAACTCATCCCGCTTTTAAATGCAAAGGTTTACTGCAATCACAATGGAAGTCTGTTGGGTAAAGAAGCGCTATAAGCACTACAACTTCTACTAAAGACTTCATGATAATCATTTAACCGATGGATCCTAAATGAGTTCAGGCGCAGTTTTCCTTCGCTGCCAAGATTTCAGCCTTGCAGTTCTGAAACTCGCGAAGACCTGCAAGCTTTCGCTATAGAAGGTAAAAACAATTGAAAATGGGCGACTGACGACCATAGAAGCTGACTGAAGTTAATATTTACAGCAGCCTTCAGTTTAGCACCTCAACTGACCGGAGTTGGCGGTATTATCAGTGTGAACATCAAAAATGCTTACTCTGCGACATTTGCCTGTCTTGAAGCTCTATCTTAGTTGGTAACGCATATCTGAAAACAACGGGAGCAGATAGGGCTTCAACTATGCAGTCGTAAAACTCATCAGGGCCTCGAAATTCACCAAATAGCAAAAACAGCTGAAAATATTTGTCTGAGAGCAGCAAAAACTTAGTAAAGCTTGAATTCGTTATGGCATATTCTTTATCGTAGCTTGCCCTTTAACTACGTCATTCAGCTCTAGATGATATCCAATACAACTGTCGATGTTGGAGTTGATTAAATGCGGCTGCTGATGAAATCACATCAAATTGATAGCTCAGAATTACGGTTTTTCATCCACATCAACTTTCGGCTCTGTGCACTGTTGTCGCCTGCAAACGTATGATTCGAACTTGATCGACCTTAGCACATTGCCTTCCGTGAGGGTATGAATGCCTTTCACAAAACCGACTAAAGAACATAAGAAGATAATTACAAAGATCAGATGAGACTCCATAAAACGAGGGATCCGAACGATGCAAAAGCGTCGAAACTGACAAAATCTCCATTGAAATTAATTCATTAGTGCGACAGCTAATCGAATAAGCTCGTCAATTCAGTCACCAATTTATCATCCTGTGCACTAGCTAGGCTCGATGTCACACGAGGCACTAAACTCTCATTAAACTAATGGCCACTTCTCTCGCTATATTCTGTTATTTCACGCGCTGCAATAGTTTCTCTGGATAACTGAACGCGTGCGGCTGTGCATGCTTCCGCAAGTCACGCATAGCTTGCTGGGTGCAGGCCATTTTGAAATTCAGGGCAGTGAATGAAGCCTTTTTAATCAGTGAAGCGTTGAACGGTACAGCGTGATATAAAGAAGCCCTACACGTGCAACGCTTAACGCACACCAAATTTGATGTTCATCGATCCTGCACAGATGCAGGTGCGGTGCCAAGGAATAATGCACATGTGGAAAAATTCGGAAGACAGAGCGTTCAGCAGTGTTTAGTAAACTTCGCAGTTACCATGTTCGCTTCAGATTAGCAAGACTGGCATTTCTGCCCCTGTGATTGCTATCCGCATTAAACATATGATAATGAGTTTCCTACCTTTCACTGCCACCGACCGAACGTTGGAACTAAACTCGAAGGGGCTGAGCTCTAAAAAGTTCAGGGAGCAACTATAAAAAAATGAAAGAAATGATCAGGATGATCATCGATCCTTTCGTGTTTGATGACAAAACGAGGCAAATGTTTGCAGAAAAAGCAGGAAAATATGAATTAGAGAATGACGCGTCGAGATGACGGAGAAGAAGTAAAGTTGACGCGTCGAGATGACGGAGAAGAAGTAAAGTTTTCATTCACTTGTCGAACTACGAGTGGTAGTAATGATACAACCTTAGGCTTTGGATAAACATAAGCTTTTGTGCAGCTGAGAAAATAAGATGGTGATCGAAGTGTGTTGATCTTAAAATAGGCAAATCGTATTGTCTTGACTGAAGTCCGCGGCGATGCCACTTTTTGCTGCTTTTCAATAGATTTAGTGCGAGGAAGAAGCACTATTTTCAATAACGCCTTCAAGGAGAGCTGAAGATCAACAACAGCTCCATAAAAGGGATGTTTTAGGATGGTTCACGGTTTGTAAGGAGAATTACTTCAACAAATATTCAATGAGAAGAGAACGGGTTAAGGGGTGAGCGAAGAATATGTGGACGGTGCTCGAAAGCGCTTTGGAAAAACAAGGGACACATGGCGGCATATCACTGTTCTTCCATTCGGTGCTTTCATCTTTACTTGCATTTATGCTTATATGTGAGTTTAACAAAGGTCATTTTCTTGTTTGCTCCCTTCTTTCGTCTTTTTTTTTTTTAAATTGGTGGTTCTTTTATTCCTGCAGTCAGCTTTCAGCTAGCAAACCAGAACCATCTTATCCTTGCCTGCACCAATTCTAATCATAAACGATGTCAGATCTGCTCGAAGAAGACAGTCTTGAAGGCAAATCCAGCGAGTTATATTAGGACTGGAAAACCTCCTTCTTTTCAAACAGAATCTTGAAAAGAAGAAAGGGGAATGGCGTCGCTCGAGCGGATGCCGCTCTATTCGAGGGAGTATAACCGAACTCAAAACTCGAGAACACGAGTAAAGTAACAGCTGAAACAATCAGCGGGTTCGATGCACAAATTCATCAAGGATTACCACTTTATTTTATTGTGGTTAAAAGTTCATATTTAGTGATATCTATTTCTTTCTGCGAACATCACATTGATTTTATTGTATAACATACACAGATATAATTTTCTTCGGATATCATCCTTCTTTTTTTTGGACGATACAACACATCTACCCTGACAACTACTGTCTTAGAAGAATACAAGTCGCTGTAGAATTTCTTACAAATTTCGTTTATGTAGGAACGATTTGTAGTTCTCACACCCCTTTCATCCTTGAGTGCCGATGTACATGCTGCCTTAGACACACATCTGTTTCCGTCGCTTTCAGATTTGCTCTCTTTATCGCTACTTCCCTAAGCCTTTTCTGCCTGAAGCCCTCGTAATCTTCTCATACTTTCTGCCTGATCATCGTACACAGAGTTTCGTAATCATCACTTCCCAATCTGCCTTCCGCTTTCATACGCGCCGTTCTCGTCATCATGCGAATTGTACCTGCTAATAACCGTTGACGCTTTATCGGCACCGCTGCCGCACTGGAAAGATTCATCGCCTGTTTAATTTTGCCCACGAGGTCCTCATAGTCCGCGTCGATGGCTTTTTGCGGGTCCATCTGCATATCTGATTATGCTATTTCCGCCATGAATAAGTTAGCATTGAAGGTTCGGCGCGTAAGCACCCTCTGTGCGTGCCGTATCTGGTATTCCTTTCTTACATCGAACACAACTGTTGAGCGTACGAGCCGATGATCGGAGCCGGTTGCGATTATACTTTCGCTTATGACCGAGACATCCGCAAACAAACGCGCGGTATCTGTCAGGACGTAGTCTTTCTGATTCAGCGTTCTTGCATCCGGGCTTCTCCACGCCCATCGGCGTTTCGCACTTTTTTCGAAGAATGTGCTCATGATGGAAAAATGATGCTGCTCGGTAAATTCTACCAAACGAATTCGTCTATCGTTCCTTGTGGCCGCACCAAAATTGCCAACAGAACGCTCCATTTGGTCGGCATGTGGGCCAACTACTGCATTGAAGTCGCCTTGGGCAATCGTGTAAGTTGATTTAACTTCTAAAGCCGTCTCAACTTCCTCGTAGAAGCGCCCGACTTCGTCATCCTCTGCAAGGAGGGTAGGCGCATACACTTGGACAATCTTCAGCGTTCGTTTTCCTGACCTCTGTACCTTCAGCTTCAAGACCGATACACGCGGAAAGAAAATATCGCAGAGAATAATCAGTGGCACCAGTGTTGCATTCACTATAAATCCGACACCGCCATTTCTTGGTGTGCTTTCAGCCGCTTTACCTAGCATCACTTCTTCGCCGCTAAGCCATTTAGCGGAAACTTCTTTTGCTCTTCTCGTCTCGCATAACTCTATGACGTCTGCCTTAATTTTTCTAACCTGTTAGAGGTAGACATCCACAAGAGCATCCGTCGATAGAGTTCTGACATTATGAGAGGCGATGTGAAAACTGATTCGTCCGTGGTCCTTCTTCTGTCTCTTCCTTACACCGAGGTTTGGATTTGTTGTGAAAGGTCGGGGCACCCTTTCACATCCATCTCGGGCCCATTTTGTTTTTGTTGCAAAGTTTTTGCCTATAGTATTTTGTAGCAGTACATTCGGGTTGGCAGCCCTTTTGTCCTATCGCTGCTCCGTCTAAATCGATGCATCTCCATCGACGGTCCGGAGATCCTGTTAGGGTTTGATTTCAAAGCATGCCTCTCCTAGCCTTTGACCGCCAAGGCAGAGGTGGGGGGGGGGGGCTGCGATCTTTTACGGCGGATCGTACTCGCCGTGTCACGCGTCGTCATCGTCCAATGTGACTTTTTTATAAGGGTTGGCGTTGCCAGCACCAACCCCGGCCACGCCCTGATGAACCCCGCCGCTCGTTGTCCGCGGCTGCTTATTCAAAATATTCGCAGCTAGCCGTCATATCTGACGGCCGTTTCCCTATTCGCAACCTGGGGACGCGCCAGATGGCTCCTAGCTGAGCGCACTGGATAAAGCTTCTTACACGCAGGTAAAATGCAAGTAAAGGCGAAGGGCGTTTTCGTGAACTATGTGCAATTTTTAGGTAACGATTTTCGAGAAATAGCCACCAGTTCGCCAGAAAAGCTATGGTACCTGAATATTTTTATTTGCGGTTATACATGGCTTCTAGTGCACTAGTAAACGTGTGTATGTCCTCTGATACACGAATAAATCCTTGCAAATTTGCAGCACTTAAGCCCAAAACTCATTAGCCGCTTACTGAGCGCATTCAGGAACTGTTACCATCTTTATGCGAACGCTTGCCGACTAAAGAATGTGCGGGAAATTCGTTACCAAAACCTTGTCACGTTCCGTATGAGATATGAGCAAACATATGACATGCAACAAGAAAGTGTGATCAAAGATTGTTTTTTCCATTCTAACATTTATCGGGGGCAGAGAGGTCTTAAAAGGTTTCCGTGGTACCGTTTGCTTATGTACTGCCCTCATAATTGCCTAAACACTGTTCAGCCGCTCGAAAGGTATCAGCAGTTTGCCTGCAGGTGTGGATGTCAGGTCATTGTGGTGCATAATTTTGTCACAAATTCGACAGGCGATTTCTTGCACTGGAAGTCAACGAAACCACCAAAGAACCGCTTGCGACCTTGAACAGCATTCCAAACGGTGACTATACTGCAACACATATAAAAAAGTTGAATGCATGTTAAGCTAATTAGACAAGATACACAAATAGGTATTTGTGGAGTTTGCGAATACATCGGATCCGATCGTGCGACTTACGATGTCGACCACCATCATAAATAGGAATTTCTTTACTGTCATTAACAGTACAGGCTCAACAGTTCTAATTTGTTGTAGGCGGATACAATGTTCACTAACGAACCGTTGGCAGCGATGCAAAGCTCGACAAATCGTT
Source organism: Toxocara canis (assembly GCA_000803305.1). Taxonomy (NCBI): domain Eukaryota; kingdom Metazoa; phylum Nematoda; class Chromadorea; order Rhabditida; family Toxocaridae; genus Toxocara; species Toxocara canis. The sequence goes on from JPKZ01000759.1 coordinate 93,285, forward strand.
AACGAAGCTGCCTGAAGTACACAGAAAAAAAATATACGACAAAAACGAGTAGGAAATCTATCCTCAAAAAATTCGGTAGGAAACCACATAAAAACTTTTGTGAACAAGAGCTGTTGAGATATGTATCTGAAGCCATCAAAACCAAACGTAACAATCAACTCGACAAATCGCGGTGAATTAATCATCACGGCTCTCATAACTATTATGCACATTTTGTATTGGCACAAATTGGTGCTAGCGATTTTCATGTGAGACCATTGGACGACGTCATGTAGAGTGCATAGTGGCCATCACATAGAAATGAACAGGTCAACCATATGGATGCTGTCATTGCAAGGTTTTGAACATGCTTAAAGTTTTGAAAACAGGGATGATTTGAACATAATGAGATGAGGGATTGACTAGTAACGAAGGCAGTGCATTCGCTACTAGTCGTTCCTTTATTCACCGAATAAAGAAAAAATGCGCCTAGAGATAAAGCTGAATCAATATGAGCAATGAATCCCAAATACCAGAAATTCGTTGAGCGCTGTCTTCTGATCTGCATCAGGTTTGCGCCATCATTAGTATGCCTGGCAGGCATTTGGGTCAAGAAAATGTTTACAAATATTCCAATAAAGGCGCAGTAGTTGGACCCTCAATGAAATGTGGAAATTGCTGTATGGATTCAACGAGAATAGTTCTAAACGACTATATTAAACACAATCAGTAGTAATTAAAGGGCTAGAACTTTGTCGTTCAGTTTGAACTGACGCTTCACTGGAGCGCAAAAAAGTGTTTTCATTATTAGCTGTAGTCTATCTAACGAGGGGAAGATTCGATGAGTCAGCTCTTTTTCTGCTTGCTCTCCCAAGAACGACCCGTCAAGAACCATTGAAATGCTGGCTTTTCTTGCTAAATGTGGTCCACCGTTTCAAGCTCCAAATTGTCACCAGAACTTATTAATGAAGATATTTTCGTCATCATGAAAGCGTGCGAGCCATAGAAGAACAAATACCGAAATGTCATTCAGTGAAATCATGCTAGTGATATGTAGAGAACTATAGAGTAAGGAAAGTATTATAGAGTAAGGAAACCACGACAATGATATTTTTTAGCTTCCGGCAACGCTAATTCACACTCGAAAGCTTGCGTTGTTGCAATTTTGATTTTTAATCCAAGCTTTCAATTGGCAAAAATGAGACCGTGGCCCCTCCTAATTACACAATTTGTTGGTTACACTTTCGTAGATCGCATCATTTTACAATCTTTAAAACCGTGTACCTGATTGCGTTCTTTACCTGTTATCGTCTGCTCGACACAATCAGAATCAAACGATATCCGCTAAACACTGCAAACTTGAAAGCACCGTAATATTGCTCACCGTTCAAGAAAAAGAAGTTCCTAGGGGGGTTATTTCACTGGCAGAAATTTTTTACGATCATTGGCCATTTTATTTGTTTTTGCAGCAAACTGAGTTTTACTTTTATTGGTAGCGATAGACGGGATTTTTTTGCGAAGCCAACGATTTGCACTACTCCATCGCCGCCATGCTGTTTGCTTACGTTTATTTGCGAATAATCAACTCACTCCCCACATATCAAAACATGTGAATTTTGCTGGAACATATATCAGCGAGCACTATTAAAGCACAACACCATTGCATATATGTCGTCTTTTTCTTAGCATTAGGCAGGCCACTGAGATAAGCAGACGTTAATGAGTGTTTCTGAGGTCTGAGAATGCTTTCTGTAATGATACTTTTTTCGGAACGGTACAAAAGATATCAGTTGGAGCAATGATAAAGATTTCGTGCATCACTTGAAGACGAATTTCATATAGCATTTCGATTTCTTATAAGAAAATTCGCCAGACTTGTGATAAATTTAAGCGCACGCTGCATATTGACACCATTCAATCGACTGAGACTGCACTGACGAGCTAAGCAATGTGTTTTGGAAAAGCATTAACCGTTATTACAAATTTTGCAGAAAGATATCGAAGTTCGTTTTTGAAAGTTCCGCAGGAAAACAATTCTTTTGGAATTTCTCAAACAGTAGCTTGAGCCATTACTTAACGCACACTACCAATGAAACGGCACACAAAGTGCTCCTCGTTGTATTTTATAGCTCTTTGTGCAGCTGCAAGACGAATTGAAACACGTTCTGCTACGAAAGTGGCATTACTATCTCTGAGTATTTGTTTTTCGCAAACGTCAGTGAGCGTGGATTTTTGTGGGACCAACGCATCTTTAGTAGCTTCAGGCGCAGCATGAGATGGGCTAACGAATATAGCTGCTCGTCAGTAGTGCATAGGGAGGGAAGGAAAACGTTTATCATTCAGAGAAAAACGTTAATCGTTATGCAAGGTGTCAGCACTAGCCAAAACGAGCGAAGGCATTTCCTCCGCATGTCAAACAATGGGGTCGACGTTCATGCTGATTAAGAAGCGCAAACAAACTGTTTAGGGCTGTATCATTGCAACCTCTGACAATTTCAAAACATAGTGCTAGGTCAAATCTCAGTCGGCGATACTCCAGAGGTTCGAGATCAAATATTTTCAACCAGGCGATATATTGAGGTGTATATGGATCCACGAACAATTTACTAAATGCCATACGAGTATAATGTTCTTGCACTTTTTCAACATTTTCTATACAATTGATGAAATATGGTGACCATTTTTACGCACAGTATTCTACTATGGGACGGCGTACCCATATATGCTTAACGGTAATGCTAAATGCATCTATGTTGCAACGCACGTAGGATGCAGTGAACGACCTTTAGCGCTTTCGTAGCTGCTTCGTGCAGTGCAGGTTCCAGTTGAAATTTGGACAAATTTTAACTCCGAGATCGCGGACCCCATCATCCACAAATGGTAAAACCCTGTTGCCCAATCGCAGGAAGCATTCATGATGGAAATTAACATGGAGAACCCAGCATTTCGCGTAAGAAATGCCAAATTGCCAATACTTAGGCCAAGCGCTGAAGGCATTCAAGTCACTTCGCAAAATGTGAAAATCGACAGCGGGGTTTTGCAAAGGGCGATATATTTTTAGATCGTCTGTGAACAGTGTGCAAGCGCTAGACAGATTGCCATATGAACAACAATGGGCCAAGCACACTTCCCTCAGAAACACCGCTAACTTGATAGCGATAGCCGAAGAAGTAATACCCTACCTTTAGGGTGATGCGACGAATCATCAGAAAGCTTCTTAGCCAATGTAACAGTGAAACATGAATACCGTAAGCCTCTAGCTTGTGCAGAAACTTAGTGTGGCAGACTACTCGAAGGCCTTAGCATAGTTAATGTATACTACATCGGTTTGAATTTTCTCATCAAGCGCGATGATCCAGTCACATATTGAGGTTATTATTTGGGAAAGAGTTGATCGACTTGGTAAGAAGCTATACTGGGGTAGGATAATTAGACTGCTTTTCAGGAGGTGCTGAGGTAAATTATCCTGGACAATAATCTTCATCATCTTGCACATTGAGGACGTCAGACTAATCGGGCGATAGCTCTCAACGTAGGTAGGAGGGGTATTCTTTAGCAAAGGGGTGATTGCATCGGTCTCTCAAGAGGAGGGGAGCAAGCAGGAGGAGATACTTCCTTCAAAAATTGAATTCAATGTAACAGTTTTAATGCTAGCGGTGCGTTCTTTGAAATAAGATATTACATCGGGAATGAGCGAGGTTTTCTTATTCAACTTGTCAATGACGTTTCTCACAGATTCTACATCACATTCACCGCTGAGAGTCGTTGTTTTGTTCTAAATAGGAATTCTGGCGGAAAGTTTTCTTCTTTCTTAAAGACCTGACAGAAAAAGTCTGCAAACATATCGCACTTGACACAGTCGTCTGCCGCAGGATACGAATTCTGATCTTTTAAAACGCTTATACCTTGCTGGACGTTTATTTTCTGTTTGCATAGCTACACAACGACTTTACATTCTCAGAACATATCAAACGCTTTTCTTGATTTTTTGCAAGCTGCTGATAACCCTGATGGAAATCTGCAGCACACTTTAAAAATGCCGTTTGCCAACCTGGCTTATGGCGATCCAGTCAAAAAATGTTTTTTGGCCTCCATTCGCTGTAAGTATTTGGGCAGGGATGGACTTGTCATTTTGATCTTTGCCAATGGGATGCAAACATCAACAATAACGTTCAAAAACTCGATGAAACGTGCATACACTGCCTCGATATCTGAGCACTCAAAAAAGTATATATTCCAATCGATACTTAAGAGCATAGTATTAGGCTTAACCCAGTCATCACTCTTAAAATCTCGGTAACTGTGAGGCGAAGAAACCTGCGATTTAACCACTACCTCGGAATGAGACTAGATAATGAGCGGTAAAAAGCCCAACATATGAACCTCTTATCATTAACATGCATGAGATTCTTGAGATTGTTGTAAGATTCAAGGTGCAATTATTCAAGGCGCTGTTAGATTCAAGGTGTAACAGGTTGTATTTAGACAGCAGGTCGAAACAAACAGGCGCACTCAGGCATACCTTCACCCCTCCCCTTCCACATTTATACCATTTCTTTTTCTTTGCTGTTGACATCCTCCTTTGCATTTGTGAAATATTTTTTTGAGCATCGGCTTCATATCCTTGATCCCACATTCCTTCCCTCTCTACCCTTCCCTTCACAAGCTCGTTAAAATAATTCCTATCCCAAACAGAGGAATTTGCTAGAACACTTCTTTCATGACTGTATTTCTGTGCTGCATTCCAGCCCCACTTCTGCAAGCACTGCGAAAAACAGCAGGATTGGGCTGTAGTCAAAGCAATATGGTATATTACATTCCACAGGGTTCCGTTTTATCAAGTGTGCCGAGTGGAAATTAGTAGAAATTGGTTCTCTTGCGAACAAACTAGCACTTCGCTTTTGTGAACAACAAGTCGACAAAAGATTTTGTCATCTGTTTATTCTCAAAGACGGCTTACAGCAACAAAACCAACAAGAAGAGGACTCGCGACTGATAAGCTAAGACGATGTGTTTCACAGATGCAAAAGCACATCTCAGTAATCCAAACTTAAGAACAGTTCAACTCAGGCAAACGTTGACTTTGTTAATCTTCCTCAATAAAGCGATACGAACAGATGAACACTACAGAGGTATCGCTTCAAATTTCTATTGTGTAATCTCTATTGTAATATTAATGGGCAGATCGAAAGATCATGACTGATTATTCTTTCTTTTCATGACAATAAAACGCCTGCTTCCCATTAAATAGAATTATGTGAGTGTAAAATATTTTTTACGCACTGATATCATCCTTATCAAATTCATTGGAAGCGCAGCAACGAGGAGATGACGTTGAATCTCAACTGAAAATCTATAATATCCAAACAAAACGAACCGAGAATGTTTTGTAAAAATACGGCTCTTGTCAAGCAATAGCTGCTTCACACACACAGTACCAACAAAACTCTTGCTGTGCTTATTGATATCCTTTCCCCTCCTCCACCCCCTCCCCATACGAGATCAGAAACTGAATCACCGAAAATATTTTAACTACACTCCAAAATGCTATGATTATTTTCAGGGCATATAAAGGTCTATATTTTCGGAAAACAACAGGCAAGACATCAAGGATGCAGAAAAGCAATCTAATCGTTTGGCTTAGCTGCCATGATCTTAGCAATAATTTCGTTCTTGACGTCCTCTTGCGCAAAGCTCGATTGTGCAGCGTTTAAACTCTGAAATGCGGATTGTGATTCACTCTTTGGAAAGCTTCAAAAAACTGGCGCATGGTTACTTGAAGGCAGAACTAGTGAAAGGTTGAAGCAATTTCGATTTAACGAGATATTGAAGAATTAATCAAAACTTGTGGCTTAATCTTACTGCTAGTGTTCCCCAATAAGGAGACGCCAACAACACTCTTGAGCAGAAGCATCCGTTTCACATTTAACAACACCTATCTAAGAGGAAGCACTAATTTGCCAAAAAAATGTCATCCGCCTGGAAATACCTCGCTCGGGGAATCATCAGCCCTCGTTGATGGTCAGTGATCATCAATTTTTAACAGAGAATTTCCTTTTAGTTGCGAGCTGTTCATTTGGTACGATATATAAACGCAGTAAATAAAAAAGTTTACGACATAGCTTTTGCATACACTGCAAAGGAAAGGGCCATACGTTTGAAAGCGAGAAATTTTGAGAAGCAATTCGAAATTAAGTAGACTCGCGCTTGCCCAGTCGAGCATCGTTGAACTTTGCATGCCTTTACGATTCCACGGTCAGGTGGCCTCAACATTTTGCTCTTGCAGGAACCTAATTAAAAATTTTAAAAAACACCGAATATATTCTCCAACGGAATGAGTAAGCATAAATGGTGTTGCGTTCAAGTACTAAAATAGAGCAGCTTGTTTTGAAGTGATCAAGCGGCGTTAGACGTGTTATTGTGCCTGTAGTGAAGAAAACGACTCCACTCACTTTTTGAAAAGCATCCTCCTCTCACATGTTCTTGACAAAGGCAGTGATTCCTTGTTTACTTTCTATTATGTGAATAGATGAAAAACGCCGCGAGGCGTATTCGTCTTTATCGCATCAGTTCAAGAGATTAGCATAACATATTTCTCTTCCACGTACACCATTTACATTAGTGATTAGCGCACTTACGCATTTCCACAACTGCAGTTTGCTGAGCCCGATTTGTTTGTACGCTAACTGATATTCGGTCATAATCGTATTTTCGAAGCATGTAGGGTCATCCGTATTTATTGAAAAGTTGACATCATCAGCAGCGAATCTATAAAAGATTGTTTCGCACATAACGTCGAACGTCGAAACGTTTCATGACACATGAATCTGAGCGAGAGTTTGTTTTTCCAATGCTCTCGGCTTACTCAACCATGTCAATCGGTTTTCTGAAATTTACCACGACCTGTCCAAGCCCTTCATCTGGAAACAAGCTCTGCAAACAGATAATAGGGTGGAACAGTTCCGGTAGATTTCGTTAAGTGGATCATTTGGAAATCCATGCAAATCTCAATTTCAGATCCAACACACTAAATAAAACATTTACTTTTTGAAGGCCTAAAAATCGCTCCGTGTTTGGGTCCGCTGTATTCCTAAACCGCAACTGAAACCTTATTGATACGAGGTCCTTCTCTGTAAAATGCGCCAGGTGAAGCAATGATTAAAGCAATTCGTTACTGCACAAACAGCAGATCCAAGGCGAAAGCACATCTTACAATATGTATAATTCACTGATGGGCACGGAAATATAAATGGGTAAAAGATGGAAAGGGTAGCCGTGCGCATCTTACGATAAGCATCTTACTTTCTTAAAAATCCATGTCTCGACCGTATCAAGGTGAGCTAGAAACCAAGGTTGCTATCTAAAGGGCCAACCTTAACGGCGAGCAATAATGGGGCTTGATCCAAATTTTTGCAATGTTATGCGATGAATAAGCAAATTGATAAATAAACTACCATGAACAATAAAAGATGCTCGTTATTAGCGCTGAATAGATGGTATGTCATTGGCATCAAAGACGTCAAGCTTGCACTTCGGGGTTTTGAAATTACAGCAACGCATCTCCAAACACCTGCAGAGCTTTTCTTTGAAGAAACAAACACACCTGGCGATTGGATGATGAGGCCAGTCAAGCGGAACGGATCCTGTCATTACGGACGAGTAAGGACATGTTTCCAGATGGACACGCTGCTGCACCGCGTATTTCTGATAGGCGGATTCATCGCGTAACAAACGGTAACCATGTCCGATTCGTTCTGCTTTCATATCTTCTATCGCCTTTAAAAAAACATCGAAATAATCGTAAAATATAGACCATGTGAGCTAGCAAATACCAAACATTTTAATTTCCTTATCAACAAACACAGCATGGCCAAACATGCATACAGGAAAGAAATAATATTCTTCAACGGCGTCGAATGGCAAGCTGAGCAGTGAGCGAGGTGAAATTTCTACTTCAGAATTTGAAACCGCATTAAAATAACCGCTTGTTTAGCTAATCCTTCTTTAATTTGAAAATTCCAAATTTTTTCGACCTGCTTAGACTGAATGATTTCGAAAACTTTTATGCTGCTCCGGTTTCTTCGTTTTTATACTTTGTAGGCATTGTTTCGCTTGTCCACAGATTTGTTTTGCAACAAGAATACTCTGGAATGAATCCTTTTCGTTTAGCTGGAAAAGGAATGATATTGTTCATTTACTCACATGCAATAAGCGGCTTATGCTTAACCAAAAATTATTGGCTTGCTTCGTTAGCTTTCTCCCATGCTCTTTTCCTGATCATCCCTCTGCCACGTTATGATTTTTCTGTACCAAAAATGCTATTATTTTTGGATATTACACATTCGCTTAATTATCGACATAGCAAAGACGACACATTTGGGATACTCATAGTTTTCGTTGTTCTCTACGTATAACGCGATGCTGTCAACATAGCCTATTTACCCTGTCCTTAACAAAAAAATCCTCATGAGGGCATAAACACGACTCGCGACAATTTCTGTCATACGAGGGGCACGAGAAATTGCCTTTGAGCGCGCAGCTTACTTCGCGTGATTCGTCACGAGAGGTAAGCTGAAGGGCACTGGGCATTTCATTATAGGAAAGGCGGCGGATTAATACGATTGGCAAAGGTATTCATGTAATTAGGTTTTAAAAAATAATCATGTTTATGGAGAATTCGCTGAAGTTCTCGTTTACGTGCAGGAAAGATTTGAGATCTCATGCATGGGGAACTTCACACTCCACCCCTTCCCCTCCGTTGCCCATCCCCCCGTGCCTCCTCCCCCGGTCCCGTCCCTCTTATGTCTTACCCGCACAACTTCCTTCGCGCCTCCGCTTTCTCCAGCGTGCATCGTTCTGTGAATTCCTCTTTTTGCTGCTTCCTAAAATCGCAGCTGTAAAGCTGTAAATATATGTACTATCAGAAGATAGCGGAAATAGGAAGCAGAGGGGATGTGAGAAAGCCCAATAAAACAAGATTCTTAGACGTTTCTCTCTTGCAAAGGTCATGGATCAGAAAAAGCACAAATTATGTGATCAATTATACATGTAACATTCGGACATTACTGTTAGTGAGTGTATGCATCGCATACATATCTAGTTCAGATTAATTCCACCGCTGCCTGAATTTCACCATCTCACCTATTTAATTCATCCAGCTACTTTACAACCACTTTACAAACTACTTCACAACCAAAATATTCACGGATACAGAAAAATTCATTTAATCTAACAAATTGTGCATCAGATTACACCGTGCTCTATCATATCGTGCAGTACTACCATTGGCCAAACAACATTCGTTAAGAGTATTACTTTTATCAACAGAAAAATGAGAAAAGCTATGGTAGAAATAGAAGATTTCTTACCTGGAAAATGCTCAAGATATTCGGTTCATATTGCTCATCTGCACCGCGCGAGCACCCAGCAACATCAATCCCAACAACCCCTTGTGATGCTAGAGACTGCGCTGAAGGCATTTTGGTTACGGATAATGAGTGAATAAAGAATTTTATCATCGTCAGCATTAGAAGTAGCAAAAGCATATGGATAGTGATTTTGTAGAACCAAACTGTCTGCTGTCATTAAATTCAACGCAATTTCAGGCAAGCTTGCAACAACATTAGTGCCTGCATGAGTGCGCTTTATGAGACGAGTGTTTTTAAAAAATTATAATTCTTTCCTGATGCATCGATCGAGTGCATGACTGTTCGACGACTATTTTAAATATCGGAGAACTTAGATATGAATATCGAAAAACTGCATAGAAGCTGGTACACTAAGAATTTATAGAATAGAAACGCTTCATGTTATAGAATTCGTTGCCGCTGAGTCCATCGACCTCGGCTTGAAAAGAAAATTGTTGCAGCGATGCAACATGCGTATAGAGTGGCCTAAAAGTTGCGCAGCTTTGCAAGCTGAACAAAGAAGATAAAAAGGGAAAAGAGAGGAAAACATAACAACTTCGACGCTAGAATATCTGGCATGCTCATCATCGTCGACCGCATCAGGACTACGATGTTAAACATCATGCCACTGAAAGGATTCTTCGGCCAAGATGTGCAAAAGGGTGTTCCCTGGTCGTATTCTGGTAAAAAGGCGATGAAGAAGGAAAATTAAGTCGAACGATAGAACACACCTAATTCCAGGACTTCATGATTCCAGTCAGGATAGCCACAGATGCAGCATAAAATTGATCGTGCTTTAATGCCAAATGCTGCTTCACCACGGTCAAAACCGCGCTTCACAGCCTCCACAACACCGCGAGGTTCCAACTGGAAAAGAAACCGTAAAAAAATTTAGCATTCTGAAGTGTCAAAGACGTTGCTATTGTGACGGTTGCGCACGATAATTGGCATTTCTGGGATTCAGAGAACGTAAAATTAGTCACGGCACATGAAATCCGCCTGAAGCAATAAGACCGAAAGTGGCATTTGCTGCTCTCACTAAAAGCACAAGCGCTGTTTGTTGTATTCGAATCTCGTAAATCTCCATCTAAGATAGCACTATGGCTTTTGCGTTTTACATATTTCAGCATTAGAAGGCGGAAAATGGTTCAACAAGTGGACATAACAACTTTATGAAGGAAAATTAATAAGACGATGAGTTGGAAAGTCTGCTAATAGAGTGGTTGCAAAAGTTAATTTGGAGATGAACTTGCACGGCGATTTATGGGAAGTTCATAGGACTTGCTTCAGTTAATCGTTCGCTATACTATAGGGTTCTTCATGTTCTAGTATTGTATAGAGAGGCCTTCTTATAATGGATATTAAGATCTGTTGAACGAAAAATATAAATCCTATTAAGAGGCCTAAATTTTTGAAGTATCGTGAAAGAAGAGTAATTGGCAGAAAGGTAATTGGACAAGCATTTATCGGCTGAAGCCCAGCCGAACAACGAATCCATAACAAATATTTTTCGATCAACAAAGTGGAAAGTGTGATACCGATCAAGCTCGATTTGTGTTTTGCAAACATTAGTTCAAATGCTCTAGCATGTTTCAAAATCAAATGCAGAACAGTTGCTGTTGAAGAACAGATTAGGCATAGTGCTCAGAAGACAACGATTTCTTCAGTTCTTTTCGTCGTTTTCTCAAGTTTTGTGACGCCCGCCAACCGAAAATTTCCCATTTCTCTTGCAGAAGCTTGCACATGAGCCTGCGATCCTCTCTAGAAACTGACATTACTCATTGCATGTGCCTCCATTTTGGGATCTCATACGTGAAATTGAAGATAGCTGTTTCCCCTGCCTCACCTCTCCCGTGTTTTAGTTTTCATGCACTATAACTCGTCCAAGAACTCATGAACCCTGACAGAATTTTGCTTAAGGGCACTGGTTGCTCGTAGAGCGCACTAGCCAGACGTCGCTATCGTAGTTTCTATTGCATTTAAGCTGATCTTACCGCCCAGACGGATACACGCTACCTTCTCGTAACACTTATTTCATTCGGTGGAAGCCAACGAATAAAAAACAAGTTCCAGTGCACTTATGAACATACTGGTCTGCGACAGAGTGAAGGAAAAACCCAGCGAAAACGACTTACAGGCCCTTTCTTCATGAAGACACCTCCAGGCAACGTAGAAGCATGATTGTTAACCGTATTGCAAAGAAGATGTGGTGAGTAGCGCGCTTCGAAATAGATCACACCTTGTTTGTATTGGTCTTCGCATAGCTCATATGCTATCCGCTCGATGGCATCCTTGTCTCTAGAAACTGACATTACTCATTGCATGTGCCTCCATTTTGGGATCTCATACGTGAAATTGAAGATAGCTGTTTCCCCTGCCTCACCTCTCCCGTGTTTTAGTTTTCATGCACTATAACTCGTCCAAGAACTCATGAACCCTGACAGAATTTTGCTTAAGGGCACTGGTTGCTCGTAGAGCGCACTAGCCAGACGTCGCTATCGTAGTTTCTATTGCATTTAAGCTGATCTTACCGCCCAGACGGATACACGCTACCTTCTCGTAACACTTATTTCATTCGGTGGAAGCCAACGAATAAAAAACAAGTTCCAGTGCACTTATGAACATACTGGTCTGCGACAGAGTGAAGGAAAAACCCAGCGAAAACGACTTACAGGCCCTTTCTTCATGAAGACACCTCCAGGCAACGTAGAAGCATGATTGTTAACCGTATTGCAAAGAAGATGTGGTGAGTAGCGCGCTTCGAAATAGATCACACCTTGTTTGTATTGGTCTTCGCATAGCTCATATGCTATCCGCTCGATGGCATCCTTGTCACCGCTGAATCAAAAAAATTTACCAATCTTGTTCTCGTTCATCTACCTGTAGAAGGTGCTAGTGCTATCCTTGTATATAATAATTTCACAAGAAGGGAAAAGGCCGTCCGCTGAGCAGAAAATCGGCCATCATATAATTTCTATGGAATGAGCCATAGAGTATTTTATAGTTCGCTAGGGTTTACATCAAAGCTTATGCGCTGCAGTACTCATCAATCTGCCCTTATAGATGCATCAGCTGGCGCTCATTCATTCATTTTGAATTAAGAAATTCGACGACTTTACAAACCAAGAAAGCAGCTTACAGGCCAAGAAATAGGACAGCCATGAAACAACGTCCAACAGTTTCTCAATTCTTTCTTTTCTTCAGCTTATATATAAAAATCTTCTCGAAAGCAATAGTTCCTCTGGGTACTTCACGTTAATTTTAAGGGAGACTACCCGTTCCATCGCTGGCAGATTGCATATACGAATCCGTGGATAAACTGAACCCTCATTTGATAGTTTTATTAGCCGAGCTTAAAGCCCAAAAAAGCCCAAACTAAACAATCCCCGTTATGGTTTACAACCGCAACCCCTATAAATACGTTTATGCACTTGTCGTGCTGGAATGCTTAGTGCTACTGCTGTATACACGCACAACGGTCACAACAGCCACATACTGTTGAATACCCGTTTGTATTGAAAAAGAGTGATTTTGGTGAGGGAAAAGCCAGAATTATGAGGAAAAGAACAAAATCATGCTCAAAAATTTGTTAAGAAATTTCTTCATGACCACGCTCAAGGGTGAGAGTAACAGTGCATGGTTTTCCCACTCCCCTTCATCCCCCTCCTCGAGCCCCCGCTTCCTTTCTCTGAAAGAGGCACAAAAGAGATTCGGTCGATAGCACTTACACGATAACGGGCAAAAAAATATCGAATGGAATAAGCATCTTGGACAATGTTGTGGGTGCATGTACTGTCACAACATTGCGCACATCTTCCACAGTCTTTGCACCCTTCAGATCGAGATCTTTTGACCTGCAATAAATCTGCTACCGCTGATGCTGTCTGTGAGTCGAGTAAACCTGAGTGTGCTTTAGAAAGAAGCTTACTATTCACTCGACCCATCCTTTGCTATCTGCAATTTGTTTCATTCAATCACGCTGAAAAGGAAGCTAGAATATAGAAAGTTTACACAGCAAACATTATAATTAACGAATGTACACTATTTTCAATTTTCCTGAATTCACGAAATGCTAAGAGATGTTTGTTAATTTGAGGGAATGATCGGATTTGTTCGTAACAACCACAAATCCACACAGCTTAAACTCACAGCAGTATCGCATTCATTATCCAACCAGTAGAACCTTGGTGCAAGTGTGCCATATTCTTGAGCACCGAGCTTAACAGCACTAAATTTAGCTTAACAGCAACAGCTTGCTAGACTCCACCAAAAAAGATTCACTATTACCGAGAATTTAGAGGTCGATCTTCTCAGTAGTGTCAGAAGTTTGGGACTGGCCTACGACGAAAAGATGTCTTTCCGAGACCACTTCGAAAAGCTGGCCAGAAGCTGCTCTATTGCGCTTTACAGCCTGAGAACGTTACGCCCATATTTACCGATCAACACTGCGGTCCTCTTGGTTGAATGCTTTGTGATATCGAGAATCAGAATATTCTCTGAGATAACAGGAACTGCGACTAAGAAAGAGCTAAATCTTATTCAAAAGATTATCAATAACGCTATTCGAGTAATTTATAAGCAACGTAAATTTGATCACATCAAGTCGTTCTGTGAACGCTTCAAATGGGGCGAAATAGGAAAATTACTTGACAGTACATTCCAAGCAGCTGCTCACAAATCAGCAGAAGGGCGCAGCAGTAACTACCTTCAGAACCTCATCCAAAAAAG
>JPKZ01000759.1:107432-132933 GCA_000803305.1 Toxocara canis
TCTCTTTCTTGCGTTATCTTTGTTATGTTTCGACCACTTACTCATATCATCACAAATGAATTTAGTAAGCACGTTAGAGGTATACCATGCCTATCGTGACGGATGAGAAAGTGAACACGAGTGCCATAGCTAACAGCAGTAGTCATTGCTTGTTATAGTTAAAAGTCTATTACTCATAGATGTTAAGGCGCTCTGAGTATTTCGATTTGACAGGCAGCGCTGTTGTCCGTTGGCGGGCGTTGTTTTCTCAACAGTAACGTTCTTCAAAGCGGAATAAATGAGTGATTCCGAACTATTACAAGTTTCATTTTCAATGTCCCATTATATAGTGAGGCGAAATATTCAGAGAATAAAAGATGTTCATATGAAAATCATCAAGCACTGTTCCGCACAACTTTTTCTGGTTGTTCGACTGGAGCGTAGGCCAATGAGCTGAAGTTAGCAGCGTTTCTAACATTACGGTGAGCTTCTTCAGAATCACTAAAAACACTCACAAAGAAAGCTCGAGAAGTGTTTTATGCCTGACGCCTCCATCCAAGTGAAGATGAAGCTCTACCTGAAAAAAAGTCTGATAAGAATATTTTATTTGGCGATTTCTACCTGAAAAAGGATGGGTCACCTGAATAATATCGTTTTTATTAAGGAAACTGGTGGTGCCCAAACCAAACGCTGATGATTTATATGTGTTAGAAAAGTGAAAATATAGGCAGTAAATTCTACCACCTTGAATACTTAAATTATGACGCTCAGCAAACGCAGTTAAGGAGCAAGGAGAGTAAGCAAATGAAGAATGGAGATTGCGAATTATTTCAAACGTAACCCTCCCCTCCCCCCTCCCACCCCCTCCCCGTGTCATGCAAGATTTCAGAATTCTTCCAATGCACATCTTGTCAACTTTCACTCAGCAAACGTTTCTACTCTTGTTTCGTATTTCGCCAGAACAAAGACTATATGCATTTTGCATGACAGTTTTAAAGCAATGAACGTGTTACATACATACGTTTTTTGGTTTATTTTTGTTCAAGAAATCTTCATTGCTTTGTTGATGTCCAACAGTAACAAAAAACTTCTCTTGTAGTTCCTCCTTTTTGGTTGCCGAATTCGCTTAATTACCCGAATTATATTAAGGGAGACGAACGGGGTGGGATGTCGCCAAAAAAGTCTTTAGGAATAATCAATGCATAGGAACGAAAATTGTAAACTGTTCGACGAGAATTTTTCGATGATATGGAGAAGTCAGAATTGCCTTTTGTGGCCACAAACTGTACTCTGAGGGTATAATCGCCTTGTATAACACATCATTTAACAAAGCTTACTCGGTAGAAAAATATTTTGCTATGATGCCCTTTGTTTGCCTCACCCGTCCAGCGAGATATGGCTTCAGAATGCTGTATCGGACGGTTTTATATTTTCCATACATAAGAATATTTACCAACTCACAACATGGTATAGTGTTGCACCAGTCATATCGGATATTCAAAAGAATGTTTGCACAGTACCATAATATTCAAGCAAAGTCATATATACATTGAATTTTCGTACCATCGATATTTGAGTGGAAAGAGCGAACAAAGATAACAAAAAAGTGCAAACTTCGAGCACAAACTACGTCTGTGCGTTGTGCTGTCCTTTGCTACCAAACCGAACATTTCATAAATTTAGATATTTCGAGCAATTAATGATGAGAGACAATTAAATGGAAATAAAAGGATGTCAGACGCTTTGAAATGAAAGTGTAACTTAGCCGGCTATTGTTTGAAAGTAGTGATTTGTTGACTGAGATATCGCTATGCTAGGAAGTGTTTTTGCAAAACAAGGTGCATACACACAAACACACACAGCACAAAATACACACTAGGCACACTCGATAAGATCAACAAATTGAAAAAAAGAAGATGGGAATGAATTATGCATGAACGATGTAATCAGGTAGGCCATATATTAAACTACTTTAGCACCATTTTGAACTGACGATTATAAATATGTTCTTAATCAGTACGTTTAGATGAAGTAAGAAGGAATCTCATTGAATGCCCTTCTTCCGTTGTTACATATATCTTCGTTACCAATTCTTTGTCGCATTCGTTTGTCAACTTTCAATACTGACCATGAACCATGCGAACGACTGCGGAACACAAGATTTGCAAAGATTTATTTGAGAGGATTAAGTTTTAGTATTTGCATGGACGACGAATAAGAGGATTAACAGTTTATTACATGCGCGAAGGCGGAGTTGACGGTACTTAGGAATTTTACGTGGGGAATGCATTACAACCGCATGCAATTTTCTAAAACACCAATGAAGGTTATCTGTGAAAAAAAGCAATGTGACTGAGCATGCACCTTACCAAATGTTAACAATCAGTGGTGCAGTGTTTGAAAGAATTAAACAACTGCTTCAAAAACTTACCTTAGGGAATTTTAGATCCTTTGCAACATCACTGGTTAGCGGTATTATCGGCACCGACTGCGTCGCATCACTAAAGTAAATCAGCACCCTGACGATGGTGTTTTCGAGTTTTGTTTTGAATTGCTTTAATATCAATCTGACTTTTGCCTGCTTCCTGGTTTCAACCACGGTGTTTGTTTGTTATTCAGAGTTACGAAACAACAGCAAGCATCCAGTAGGTTTTCTTTTTAATCACTTTGGCGAATTTATATTTGCAAAATCTAATATGACGGAACCATGTCTGTTGTTATGCCAGTTATGAAATATGGCATCTGTGGGGTGATTCCCTCCCGAATCGACCAGGTGAAAATTGTGGGAAAAAGCTTAAAAGTGCTCGAAATTTTGCATGCATTCCGCAACTGTTGGGAATGCGAAAAACCGTGCAACATGGAGGGAAGGAACAAATGCTAACAGGAACCACGTGGCTGAAAAGACATGCACTCAAACGGTTCTGCCCAGCAGAATAACCGTAAAGATCAGTCAGGCACGTCTAATACCCAAAACCAATCAAGGATGCCTACCAGCCGATTCATATTTTAACTATGCCGATCGATACTTCTCCCTAACTTTTACGACCCGGCTGGATGTTTACTAGTCGAATGCTTTACGATGCTTTACGATTGGAAAACATTTTGATTGCGACATCCATAGATATAAATACGCACACATACGACCACACAGTACATTGATTCATGAATGCAAAATTATAAAAGGATGTTAGAAAAAGAAGAATTTGCACCATCCCTCAGTCTCGTAGAAGCATGGATTATTAAACTCGGTTTGGAAACCGTTCCGAAGGTGAATATCATGACGGTCCCTTGACGTGCATTCCCATTTACCTGCATTTCATACCAGGCCTAACCAAAACTTAAAATCAAGAACGGTCTTCGCTCACTGTTTTCAAGATCAGACGGCCCAAGTGGATCGTATGGAATGCAGTTAGCAACAGTACACAGAAATTGGCTAGCGCCTTAATCCGATAAGCTTCTTATGTGCTCTAAAGTACGTTTTGCCGGCTTCCTATCATTTGAACCTCTTTCGGCACCCATCGCAGCTCCGCAAAAATATAACTCAACCTTCATTTGTCAATCACAAAAAGCTCGATTCAAAAAACAATGAAATGAAAAAATCGCTTTTAAACGAAAAACTGGGTGTGGGAACAAACAAGAAGGAAAAAACGCCTAAACACGAATGCTTGAAGCTTAACCGCAGTCGTACTTCTTTGAATCGTTACAGATAAAGTATTAAGTTCGTAAGACCATACTGCAAATAACACTGAAGGGCTTGAACAGAACAGCAGCAGATTGAAGTTCAGCAAAAGAAGCGGAGTGATTAGCGACTAGAAGAGGATGTGACCAAAGCAGCGCCCGAATTCAGAGCCCTGTTATTCGCTGCATCGTTGTTTGTTTCAAATGTATCATCTACCACAGTCTGACACGTCATTCGTCTTACTGTACCGGCATCGCAGGAAGATGAACGTAGATGCCCATAAGATCGATACGTCACATGAATGTCTCAGCCAACAAGCCTTCTGTATGGAAACAAGATTTAAAGGGTGAGCAAACGCTGCTGCGATGGAAAGCGTCACTTTACAGACAACTACATCAACTTTCCCCGCAAACTTATTCCGACAGCATGGCGAGGTACCCGATGTCCTTCGAAACAATTAAAGCATCTATGTTTTCAGCTATTTATCCAGTTGACTAGATGGCGATGCTTTTGTATTTTCAATGCACAATCGACGAACGCTCATGTCTCTGAGTTTATTGAAGCCTTTGCACTTTAGCTAGGAACCTTGATTTGTTGAACCTTCCGACTAAAACTTGTTTTCAGGCGCTTTCGCAAATTTGCATTTACAAAGCGCATTATGGACCATTTCATGGCAGAATCGAGAAAGGGCACATTTCCCACTTCACACAAGTCGAATGAGCTTTAATTTATCAGTCACACCAAGAAGCAAAATAAGGGCAACGGTGAAACAGAGCAACGAAGAAAGACGGTCGAGAGTTCATCTTGTTCTTCGCTGCGGGATAAAATGCCAGTTCAGTTTACGAATCCCTTGCACCCACTGCGCACCATAAATATCACCGTTTCTTCATACGATGTGCTCGCTCATCCAAAGAATGAACGATAAGAAATCTTAGTGAAAGCGTCGCTGCTTGAATATCTCAGTTATGAAGCAATCACCTCGCAACCTTTAGCGTTCATTTCTCTCAGCGTTCTTTTTTCGAATTCGAGTGCTGTTCGCAAAGACTTGACGCACAGCGCTCTCATATTAGTAATCCTCTCATGCACGCACGCCGATCACTGTGTGCATGCGCCAATTCGAAACACACCTTTTCACAGTGACATTTTACATTCATGACACTTGTCTTAAACAAAAAAAGGAGCAATTCAACCTTATGAAGGTTGAAACTGAAAAAATCAGTCGTGAAAAAATGATTGAAGCTAGCGAATTAAACCAAAAAAAAGGATGCCACATAAAACGACGAACCCCGTCATCTCAGCGAGAGGAGCACCGACCGTGACAATCGAATGGCAAATATGCCTTTCAAAACAACTTTTTCTTCTTCACTGGAAGTGCGGCACAGAATGGTGATAGCCAGCCGTTCGGCAGCCAACAGTGCTTTTATCGATAAGTTTCAACTGCAATGCACCTTTAAAAAACAGTTACTGATACACATATAGTATCCGGCTCCCGCAATCCCGCCTAGAACAATGCACTTAATGCCTCAAAACCAAATGAATAATGCTCAGGTGCTCACACATTTCTGCTCATCAAGCGACTCTAAAGTTTCGTTCGAAATTCTCACTTAAAAAATCGCATTTCGACCCACTTTTATGCAAGTGTCAGGTCCGTAACGAGGTGAAAAGGAGAGGGAGACTCTCCAGCCCTCCCCCTGCCCAAAACCAAGTCACCAAGGAATTAGGGGATTCTGTCTCCCGAGACCCACATCAAATTTGCAAATCACTAAAAATCTTTGCGCAGAAGTACCAACTATATTGACTGCTGTCGGGAAATTTCTCTCACCCGGTAGCCAGTATATATTGAAAATTATGAGACTTGACTGGCCTGCTCGCTTCTCGCCGATCGTCGCTGCTCCGCTTGAGTCGACGATTTCTTGCACCGTTTCTCCTTACTCTTCCTTGCACCACTTCTCCTTACTCGAACAACTGCTACCGTCTCGGTTCTTCCAAACGTTCGTCCTTACCCAGTTTCAAACTTGGGTAATTAAACCTCTTGCATTTTATTTGTACGTAAGGCGCAACGAACAACGCAGCCACAATCGCATTACGAACGAACAAAACACAAACAACACTTCAGCACAGTGGAATAACCTATCAGTATCTTATAATCGTTAACTCGTAGGAATAGCACATCAATACGCTATAATCATAAACTCGTAAACCCTTTTACGTATCTTAGCACAGCACAACAACTTAAATTCTATGAACCGAAAAACTTCTTTGATAGATGTGGTACAATATTCTGCTACATAAATGTCAATGCACAAGCAACGCTCCATTGCTTTAAAATTATTTGCCTCAATATTTTGGCCATTCAAATTTCTACAAACTCAATCAAACTTCGCGAGTAGTCGCGACACATACCATTTTCCGAGTTTATCGATCGAACGTCCACTATACACAATGATAGCGAAAAATCTTGAGTCCATTATGCAGTGAAAAGTTTTAAACTGAGGTTTTATAAGTTAAAAGGAAGAAATATCAGTGGTACTCGGTAGGAATTTTTGCTCAAGGTCTAAGCATTCCTTCATTCATCGCCTCTTTCACACTGCCACTTCATTTAGTCGTCCTTCATCTCAACATTCCACAATGGATGAAGCCGACGTTTGTCAACATCATTTTCTGGGTGAGAAAATGAGTAATTCGAATCCGTGCTCTTCACATGTTCATCAATGCATGAGCAACCAACACGCTACGAGCACTTGTCGAGTGTAAATAGAATGCGACACGTTCACCGCCGCCGTAAAAACACAGTACTCATTAGTTCGCAAGTGTTTCATATGAGCAAGTAACCATAAAAGAGTTTCATCCAATGAGTAATTAATTGAAAATGGAGTTATTTTAATCGGTGAAGGAATAAAAAGGAACTGAACTCGGAAAGAAGAACAAAAAAGGACGAACCCAACATGCAGAATGTACATCAACGCAAAGAGCTATGCGCAATTAACAAAAAAGGTGGAGAAGAACTTGGCGATAAAATATGTTACATCGAAGAAGTGACAGTTGAAAAATTTATGAAATATAAAAGGCTTTCGTAGCTAATCTCTCGTTTTTATTCAACGACAACAACACACGTAGTGTCTGTAGTCGCTGAGTGCCACAAAGCAAGAAACGTTGAAGTGAACGAAACGACGACGTGAATCGATAGTGCAAGAACAAGGTGACGATATTTTGCAGGTGAGACTGTGCGACAATTTTGCGAGTGAATTTGGGCTCGTAAAAACACTCTGCACCGCCCTTCGCAGACGCTCAACTCGGCAATGATCCGAACGCTCTACTCCCAACGAACA
Organism: Toxocara canis; assembly: GCA_000803305.1. Lineage (NCBI taxonomy): Eukaryota > Metazoa > Nematoda > Chromadorea > Rhabditida > Toxocaridae > Toxocara > Toxocara canis. The sequence goes on from JPKZ01000759.1 coordinate 114,420, forward strand.
CCACTACTGCGCAAACACTGAGAGCAAACTTTAATGGACATTTACATTTGTGTCGATAATAGCGAGCAGTGGAAAGTGATTTTGTTGTTGTTGAATAATATAGTAAGCACGAAAACACTTTACTGGCACAAGCGAAATGAATTAGAACCATGTTTAAACGCCGCACCTCGTTGAAACAACACATGGGCAATCTTCTTTTCCCGTTTCCCTAACAAGGAAGCGGAGGGGAGAAAGAGGGAAAAGGAGGAAAGGGTAGGCGGATGAAGCGAGTTGATGGGCACAATTCGTAAATCTCAAGGTTTCTGAGGGATGATCCTAAACGGACGTGCCAGCGAGCACTGCAAGGAAAGAAAACTTTCGGACCGTTCAAAAACATAAAAAATGGGCGTTTTCGTAGCCTTCTGGTCATCAAACGACTTTTGATGAGTACTTCTCACTGCTTAGCGTTTTTCAGTCCGAAGGATCGCAACCCGCCAAATTTCGTCCGAGAAAAGTGACCTGCGAGATTTCCTGCAAGTTTGTAAGGTTAGGGGAGGGTGAGTAGGAAGGAGATGAAAAATCACGAGTACCATTATTATCCCATTTGCATAATTAACCTTTGTACTCAATGGATATTTTGCGCTTCTTTACTGAAATAGCTAATTGCTTTCAAAATCTCTGAGCGTTGCAGGATTGTTCGCTTTATTGTGCTAGTATGGCTTCTATAGACCATGAGCTGTTGTTATGCTTTCTCTCAATGACTTCGAGGACGGCTTGGCGCATTGATGCAAGCGCGAAAAAATTTCAGAGGGGGTACGGTGGAATGGCGAAGGGGGAAATATCCTCAAGAACACTTTGGCCACATAAAAGTCCTAAAAATTTTGCTTCTATAGCAGACTTTCTTGAAGTTGTTAAAAATTTTCGCACAATGCGCATGAGACAGATCGCTCTTTGCATTCGCGGTGCGCAAATCTGTGCACTCAACTCGTTTCCACTCACGATTATTTCATCGACGTACGTACCGATTTAAAATATGAATAGTGAAGGACGTTTAGAACAACACGGAAAGAGCATGTGTAATCTAGGCGTGTATTGCACACTGATCTTTAACGATAGATCGAACCAAACAGCGAGCACACGTTGTGCTTAATGGCTCGTTAGATGCGTGATGGTAAGCAAGAAATATTTTTATTATTAAGCACACGTTCAGTGTGCTAGTCTATACCACAGTTACGTTTATAGCGCTTCTCTGAAGCAAAAAATGCGGGGGATGCGGGCAGGAGGCGGAAAATTCAAGCAAAATGGGAACACCAGGAATACACAGAGAATATAGCCTGCCCTCATCCTACGCTTTTGCAAAGATATGCTTTCTAATCACTGATCTATTACTTCATCTAATCTGGCGCTGTGGGCTATGCGGCTCTCGAATGCCAAATTTGTAGGATGGCCTCATTATCATTGAACGTCGATCCTAAACGGTCCATCATAACTGATGGTGCGGCAAGCACTTGGGCGTTTGCTGGGCGATTTGTGGCATCCACTTCAAATGAAAAACAATGTGCACACATCCAGAAGTTACTCCTAGTAAACTGTAGGAAGAAAGGTCGAACGAATTCACTAATCGCTAAGCAATGCTAGGATTAGTGAGTGAACTAAAAACCAAGCAGGGTTTGACTTTGCGAGTAATAGGCAACGAGTAAGAAACATGCAAATCAGCCGACAGAAGTAATTTATTAGAACTTTTTGTTTTTTTGGTGTACAACTGAGGAATATGGCTAGCCACACGTATAACGTATGGGGCAAATGAAAACACGGGGCACATGCTTTACGCATTAAACGCCGAGATGCGGAGAAATATGGCGTGTGTAAACTAGTCATGAGGTTTGTAGCGTACCACTCAGTGCTGTGAAGGCTTTTGCCAAACAAAGCATCAGATAGAGTTATAACATTGCAATTTTTGCAGGAAGTGTCGTAAATGGCAGCCATAAACACAATACTATGAGAATCACCGGAAAAAAAAAATCTCGCTTCTCCATCGTATACGAATGAATATGGAAATCGTTCACAAAAAAAATAGTGAAATGCGTGCATTTATTAGGTATCGTTGCAGTTCAATTCTCAATGTTCAGATTTTCAAATGACTAGTAAATTCTTAAGTTTCTGAACACTTTCGAAACGATCCAATCGCAATTTCGCACTGCTTCGTAATCTCAGCAAAAAATGTTGGTTTGCATTCCGTTCAGTGAATATCAATCACTAGCAATGAGCTCACTGAACCGATCAAATGACATATATTAAATTTATACAAAAATAAAATAAACAATAATTACCCAACGTCAACAAGTGTCGCGACATGCAAAAATGAAAGTGATAAAAATGTAGCGTCGAGACGAGCGCCTTCTTGCAGACTGGTTCAACAAGTGTTTGGTTAGGTGCTTTTTCACTAAGCGCCATTCATCTACTCGTTTCCCTTTCACGTTCAAAAAACCAATAAAATGACAGCACCAAAGTTTGAAAAGCGACCACCAGTGCATTGAAAAACAAAAAACGATCATTATGGAGTATTGGAAAGGTATTTACAATAATTTGGTTCGCTATTTTCTTCGTTAATATCGGTGTATTGAGCGATGAACTTCTATTAAGAATATCCGAACATCGAGCTACCCCAATACTTCAACATCAGCAGTGCCTGGCTGGTGTTCGCTTAATTAAACGAGCTTTAAACAATCGCATGAAGTCAACGACTGCTAAAACTCCATGTTTGACTGGTCACGTACAAAAATGGTAAATCATCGGACTAGATAAAACTTGAGCTTTTGCTGTTTGGGACCAGATTGTAAAACCGGCTTGTTTGATAACTGATTGGTCAAAGCAAATGTCGTGCGAACTACTTCCTATGAAGACCTTTTTGATACAGCCAAGAATCAGTGAACTGGATTCAGGTGCGCGGTGATTAAGGCGTCTGGTATAAGATGACATTTTGGATTTCTTCCTAGATACACTGGTTTTAAACTGTATCACGGGCTTTTTTAGTTTAAAACTTCCTCGCATTAGTCCTTTCATTTGTTTGGCACGAATGATTGATTATTACCCTGAGTTCGTCACAAACAAAGTTTGATTAATAAAACGCACAATATGTAGTCGTCCAAGCCTTGTGCGTCTAACAATCTGGAAAACCTTAAGAACAATATTATTGAGAGAGTACCAAGCAATCTTCAAAAAAAGCAAATTTCAACGGTGTTCTAAATAAGTGCCAGAAGTGTTCCCCTCCAGTCCGATCACAGCGTCCATGAAATTCGTCGCCCAAATATAATGAAACATACTACTTACACCAATTGTGTGAAAGCACAAGCAGTGGAGGCAAATTATTTCGCCGAGAATCTGGTGGAGTCTTGATGGAGACCGGATCGCAGAGGGATCTCCTGACTCGTCGTCAGCTCCCCAAATGGGGATTGGCCCAGCCAACCAGCATACACGAATAGACGGAAAAATAACCATGAGGCTGCACGCTGTTTAAAAGGTTTTAATTTGGGCGAAATTGGACTGGCCTCAGACGCAGAAATGTATCGAGTTCCACAAAATGGGTCAAGCATGCCAGTAGTGTGCACACGAAGATGCTGTACAAACCTTAAAACGCAAAATTCGGTTATGCACAATAACAAAGCTAACATATCGCTCAGCTCCTAAAACTACAGTGGCATCTCAGAAATGTCATACAATGACCACATTTTTTTCGGTTGCAATTCTGTGCAACTATAAACCAAATGCGTGATTGCCAAATGTTCAAATTTGACATATTACGAGGTTGATTTTCAAATAATCTTGAACGCTGGCTTGCCTTTTTTTCCACAGTATGCCTAACTAATGCTACAGCTTCATAAAATCTTAGCGTCAACCGAATCGAGGCTCACCGCAACGGAGAGGCGGTCTATTCACGTAGAATTTCTAATGGAAGGCAACCAAACCTGTATTATTTACTAAGCCTTTTCCAGTTTGTCAATCCCGGCTCACACAGAGCAGGTCTGTTTTACTTAGAACAGTTTTTGGGCAACCTTCTTTTGCGTCTTTTCGTCTCAAAACCACCCATACTGAGAAAATAGGCAGTGTTCGTCAAAAACTTCGAATGCTTGGGGACGTTGAGAAACCTTTCTTTTTCTTTTCAAGTGCAGAATTTCTTTGAGCGCTTAAACTTTTGTACCGAAACATGCAGTTTTCTTTCATCTTGTTACCTGGTACGGTCGCTATACAATTATAAGATGCGAAAAACGCGTCACCATTTGAAAGCCGAACTGCAACAGCTAAACAACCCCAATTCTTATAAGCAACGTCACTTGCCAACAGGGAAAATTGAAAAAGCGCGTGCTTTAAACTTGCTTCACTTCATGAAGAACGGCTTCATGGTGAACTCGCAAGACAGCGAGCGAAGGCATCGATTGTGGGGGGTGGAGTCAGTCTGATACCATGCTTTGACGACGGTAGCCTTGCAAGAGGCATCAATTTGGTGAGGAACCGTGCTGGCGCTGTATTCGAAAATGGCCGAAATAGTCGAGCGGAATCAAAACCTGACCGTAGGGGTATCACTCCGAACTAGCGAAAAATTGGCAAGTTATCATATAATTCCTAAACGGTTATTATCTTATGAGGTGTGAAACATTTGGCCTACCTTTTCGCTACGGCACAACGTCCTTCTTTAGAAGATTTCCTAGACATTGGCGCTGATTAATGATGGTACCAGAACCGAAAAAATTCAGGAACTTCCCATTACAACCGACATGCGCGGAAACCATAACGCTGACCATACAAGCCCGTGCAGCAGAGACGCTTCCATTCTCGTGTACTGGCGAGATGCATGAGAGACAGAACAGTACTGGCGAGGCTGCTTCCTGGCGAGGTTGCAAGCAGCCTCCACGAAGAACATCCTCTATTGGAGAAGGAGAATGACATATGGTAGTTACCTGCTGCACGTGTGAATATTGGTTTTCCTGTTCCGTTATATCGCAATCTCACCCGTCATGTTAAAAAGTTAAACACCATTGTCTCTTCAGGAAACAAGGTGTCACGTAAAGGAAGCGAGAATTATCGAAATCTTTTTCGCAGTGAAAACCGAAGCAGAACAATCCACCGGTCAGGGCCAACTTAAAATGGCGAACGGTGGGCACGGAAAAATGAAAGTGAAGACCTTGAACGGAAAAAAAGACGAAGACCATTAAAAGAAATTTAAAAAACGCCGATTAAAGCCAATTTGCGCATGAATTTATCCCGACGTCAAAGTGGGCTAACAACGAAAGGCTCTTTCGTTCGATCCATTCCTGATTTAAGCGCTTTTTTGTTGGGGACGCTACGGTCTGATCAATTCTTTATCCATGTGTAGAATTGTTAGACGGCATCTTGTCAGTAGAGCGACTTTTCACAGCGCCACAGTCGCGACCATCGCACCTCGAAGCTCGCAGCAGTGGTGACACCTTAGAAGAATCATTTGCACATGGTCCGTAATTACATGACGGTTTTCTTGCGCTTTTGTCGAACCATAGTTAGGGAAGTGAATTGTGTTGACGGCATATATCTTCATATGCATGTGTTTGTCTGTCTTTTTGTCCTGTCACATTAACACGGGAAATGTTGAAATAAAAACACCTCTTACCTCCAATTTCAAATCAATTCGTCGACCTCGACGGAACTTATAACTCCTTAACATGGGCAGAATATCTGCATCCATTTTCAGCCGTTCGAATTTCATATTCGATCTGTGAGACAGAAAGAGGCGCATCTTTACTGGATTTGTGTGAGAGGTGGAGCATGGCGGCAGCGTCTTCATGCATGCGTCTACTGGATTGTTACAGCTTGCGAGCCTCTGAAGCTGGATTAAGGATTCGATAAGTGTAATCTACATCCCAGGCAATTGTTACACTCAATTTTGACCAATTGTCTAGCATTTTGATGTGTTCATAACCGGACTTCGTTGGGAGAGCAGCGACTGACACTCAGCTAAGCATGATGGCCGCCAAGAAAAAGCTTTATCGTTTTGCATAAATAATGCGCTCGCTACACATTTCTTCGTATCAACTGAAAGCTCACTTCGTTTGACTAAAGATCCGTAGGATGCTTATTATGGTGACAGATGTGCCATGGTGACAGATGACAGATGGCGACAGCTTGATCGAGTCCTATGAATCTGATAACTGTAAACGTATTTTTGCTGATTCTACATGAAGATGATGCTACAGCTGCATTTACCCTGGTCCCATAAGCGACGGAAATAAACACCCTATCAGCTACAGAGTTCGCCAAACAGAAAAAAATCGCCCGCAGATGTGTAGATTCGTTCTGAATACGAAATCAGGCAAAGTAAAACCTGAAAACATCCATGAGAACCACTTTTCATCAGTTCTATGCTCTTGCCTCTCTCGCTAAGTTGCCTTACTAAAAGCAATCTGAGGATGAACTTCTGTAGATAATCACTATATAACTCATCTTTCGTACCGCTCTGCCAGCGAAAATCAGTAAAGGTGATCAATCTAAGGCTGCCTAGGAAAGTCATGTTTTCCATTTGCAGGTTTATGGTCCATTACAACACTAAGCTATTGAGTGAGTCTGTGCAACAGAACAGTTCATCATACAACCGGAAAAAAATTCCTTCGCTTTTGAAAATTTACTTGTTCCCACATTTGTCATTTTGTTGTCGTGCCTATCGCTGAATGCGTACATCTGAGGACGCATCTGAACATGACGACTCCGTCTGAAAATCTCTTTTTTTTCGCAACTGCATCATTGGTTATAATCTAGCGAGAAAGAAGAACAAATTCATTTAATGCGTCGTCACGCCGATCAACAATGGCAAATTTTGAAGTTGTTCCGTTAACGGCTTTCTCAGCGCGACTCGATTTTCGTTGAGCGCTCCACCTAAAGCCTACTGTAGGCGTTCATGCGAAGAAACGGTAGCTGATTACGCTGATCTCTGTTCGCCAGGCAAATGCTTCACTTGAAGCTTTTTTAAGGGGCTTTGATAGACCATTTCAATGAAAACGGTTCTGCGAGCCTATAATCATATTTTAAGGTATGTTTGAGGTACTCCCGTAAGATGCAGCTATAAATCACACAAAAAGCGCTCCACTCGGAACTCTTTGTCCTTGCAATTCTACGCTCTTCATTTTTCTTCATCTTCACCCACCGTGACGCGATTTACGTTTCAAAACTCGTTCGCACATCTGTAACACTAGTTTGTCCGTTGGTTTGCATGTCTGAAGAACTTTGTTGTGCTCTAGGCGGAGAAAGATCAATTCGATTTTGCTTTTTTGGCATCCAATTATTCACTGTTCATTTTGTCGCGATTCGTACTCAACAGGATGACGTTATCCGTTGATTCGGATACCGTAGTTATTTGTCTGCCTTGCGCTTTCCTGTGCCTTGTTTACGACTCGAAGAAATGGGAAGGAATCTTTTCGCTTGACTTGCACTTTTACAATAATCGGATTTTTTTGGAAAGCTGTTTTTCTTCCGCACCTTTATTCTGGTGCTCTTCGGTTGCGTTGAGTTCCTGCCACGAAACGGGACCGATTTTTAGGTACTCTCAAGCAGGGCATGTGCCAATGTCAACACCATAATCCAGAGAATGAGCTAGAAATGATAATTCGGCATAAACGTATACGATTTATGACGAGTTTTCCTCAGTCATTTGCTATTTTGGATAAACAATTAATAATTAACATTTACTACTGTTTTGCTAATCGTTATCAACTGGTGTTATTTATTTTAGTTTATCAATAATAAGTCTATGTTATTTTACTTCCCGGCTAACTGTTATTCATTGTTTCATTTTATCAACTAACGCTACTAGTCAATTTGATTTATTGCTTATTATTATTTATTCATCTAGTTATTCCTTACGATTATTCATTTATTTTCTTACAAATTCCGCAACTGTATACGCGAAGAAACAAACAAGAGCGAATGTGCGTACCACTGTTCCAAAAGTATAAGTGTGGAAATCTTCCTGCGAATTACTTTCCCATGTGGAATGGCATTAGACAAGAGGACCTCGGGTTGAAAGGATCTTGCAAATTATACCGCCATGAAAGATCAAATGTGGATATACTGCGAAGGAAGGGAATCTGGACCGGAATATTCTATCGAGGCGGCGAACCGCAATACTTGTATGATAAAGCAAAAAGTCAGAAAGCGTCAGCATGGTTGTGGCAGGCGAAGCGAAACGATGATTTAAACTATGCTAGAAACAATGATCTGAACACGAAAGTACATTATATTTGTCCTTAATCTCCTTTCCTTCATGAATAATTCAAATATCACTTTTTATTGTAGTCTGTGCAAAGAGGATGCATACATATATGTATGACATGTGAAAACAGCACCTGGAAATGTCATACCACTTAAGATTTTCGGTCTTTCGTTAGCACAGAGTAACTCCCAGATATAGAATGATTATCCGGGAGAATACATTCTGCAAATGTAAACCTGACAATGATATTGGTGCAATATTCAGCCGTTATCATCTTCTGCCTCTAAGCAGCCGACGTCAAACTAAAATACATTTCCATATGTTTTACCTTAATCTTCTTTCGTAGATTTTTTTAAACTTTCTTTTTGGCATGGAACGCCACATAAAACTTTGGAACTGCGTGCTTCAGTTGTTCGATTTCAGCGCTTTAGACGCAATACGTCATCGTGCTGAATGTTCATGAACGAAGTTGTATATGTGTCACCTTGTTAGCCGTACTCCTGCAATGCCGGATACTGCCCTTTGTAAACAGGAAGCACAAACTTATCAAGAAACCGCACAACGCCCAGAAAAATTCAAAACTCATCTTTCGCTTGCTGTTCGACGTGCACTCTCAAAATTGACGAATGATTTTGCTAAATACTGAAGCTGAAAAGGAGAATATGAGGCGAGGGTACCTTCCAACCACGGAGATAGCCATTTGGACATGAGGTAGCGTGTCCTACAATAATACAACAAAAAAGAAACTTACATCATGAGAAGACATCTTATAATAAGACATCTTATAAGACATCTTATAAGAAGACATCTTATAAGAACAATAAGAAGACATCTTATAAGACATCTTATAAGAATAATAAGACATCTTATAATAACAAAACTTATAAGAATACTTAGGATTAGCATTTTTTACGATGCCTTAACATTGCGGAACGTCGTGACGTAACATCAGGCCAAGGACGACGGCGTGTTCTGGAGTTTATCTGGAATGTTGCACAGGTCTACAGTTCGATCCTGATCGTGGTCTTTTTGTTCAGCATGATGTGAAATCGTCACTGAGCTAATTCAGTGGTTGTTCACTTTTCCGGCCATTATCCTGAAGTCCGTCTGGGGGAATGTAGGGATACTTGCGCAACTGTACAAGCTTTTCGCTTGATATTGTGTTCTATTTTTTTGAAGTTTTTGTAGACAGTAATTGAGTAGGTAACGATCAGTTGTTTTAAGACCTTCTTTTCTCGGCGCTGCGCCAAAACAGAGAAAGTGTTTGATTTTTCGGATTGCGCTTCCATTAATTAAGGTTCTCATGAATTTTACTTTTATATATTGTCTTATCTCCATCTTATGGGCAAGAAGCTTCGGGCGTGAACGCGCCGCGCTGTCAAGGTGGATTCAGAAGGTAAGTCAACCATCTGGATATAAGACTGGGTTGCGGAAACTATTTTAGATGGTTATCTCTTCGGCGCAAATCCTGGAAGCGAGATGAGAGTAAGGTCGTTTATAGTTAGCGGTATCCGAACATCGTTATAACAGCGCTTGATTCTACTGCTCCGACCCACAGCACTTTCTGCAGTATTTCTTCGCTTTCGTTTTTAAATGTCTGTTGCCTTTCTCTTCATTTTTTTTTTTCATTTGTTTCCTCAAACCTGCGCTAAAGTTGCTCGTCATCGATGGACAGTATCATTTGTCTACGCGTCTCGAATTCGCTTACTCTAAAAAAAAATAAGAAAATGGAAATAGCAGATGGCAAAGACAGTTCCTGCTGAGTACCGAAATGGATTGTCTTTGCTTTCAGGATCCCCCATCGCAGCTAATGTTCGTGTTCTCGTGCTTAGCAAATAGCACCGTAATAGCTTTACCAACTAGCCACCCAGACTAACGCAGTTGGCGAATCTTTGAGGGAGGATACGCTGGTTCACGGCAATACAAACCATCTTGATATCTAGTTGTACCATGTACATCCGGATGTTGTTTTTCTTGGAGCACATTTCCGCAAGCACTATTGTGTTGGAATATCACCTACGAAATGCGCTCTAAAAGTTTAGCTGCATGATAAATCTGCGATTGCATGCATCAGTCAAAGATTTTGAAGATGCAAGAAATGCAAGAAAGGATACAAGAGTAACGGTTTATGGACCTAATGCTTTACGACTTTTCCTTTCGTATTTTACTAGGAGTTTGATCGGCTGGTGATCGCTCATAAATAGTTGAAAAACGCGCTTCGATTACAGTGATATCCGGTAATAGTGGCACTGCTCCTCCACGCTGATGATTATATCATACACATTCCAATAGTGGGCGTTGCAGAGTTGGGAAAATTTTCTGGCTTATGTTTATTAGTTTTTCGAATCTAGTAGCGTGTTTATAGACAGCTGGCAAGGGAGACAAGGTAGCTGAAGAACATTTGCAAGGCTATGGTCGATATAGTCGAGTTGCTTTGCACAGTGTTTTCGTTTAAATGCGTATCGGTGTCCCTGCGCAGTTGCGTTTTATCCGACAATTGGTGGATGTATTTAAGCCCTCTACGTTGAATAGGTGCAGTGGAGTGCTAATATAAAGCCACATTTCACGTATACAAAAGAAATCAAATTCTTTTTCCTGAGCGATAGAGCGAATGGCAGATTCTTTCGTCGGCAAGACAGCCTTTAGGTTATCTGCTAAGATTTGCCAGAAATGAAGTCTTCATTTTCGAATTCGAGCACTTCTCCCTTTTTAATGCAAAACATTTCACATTATACATATTCACTTCTTTGAGAGTTGCCGCACTTCTGCTAAATATAGTCGAGCGAAATTCTTCGAAGTAGCTCTCGAATGGGGGCAGATCTGTGCAACCGAGAAAAATACTGCTTCCTGCAGAAAGTGCGATTCCGTGTTGTTGTCACCATCACATATTACGTCATGTTATGGAAATACCGTGTTATTTCGAATAGAAGTCCCGAGAGAGACCCTTTGGCGGACCCTCAAGATAATCTTGTTAAACGGTGGAGTAGGCGGGCTTTAGTCCAGATGACATAGTTATGCTGATCATGCAGATTAAGAAAGAATATGGAATAAGACCTTTTTCAACTTCGACAGCAGTATGCAATTCCGTCCTTGGCCACTTCTGATCATAATACACTCAATCATCGGACGATGCTCAAATTCATGAAAACGAAGCAGTTAGCCTTGCACATCGCGCAGTTAAGATGACACAGAAGCCCGTTTAGCATGGGACATCTCGTCACAATAACGCAGCGCCTGATTTTCTATTAGGATTCCTTGCAGACGGGTTTTGCGCTTTTGAAATCTTCGCAATTTTTGCTCAAAATAGCAATGTTTCGCACACTTTCAACAATTAGATACAACTTAATAAATATTTCGTAGGTGCTTGTCGGAACCGTTCAGTTGATTTTCAGCATACATAAGGCGTTCCTTTTGACAACATTGAAAATAACAGAGTGGAGAGATCACCGTTGAATTATGTTCAGCGTTTCTCCTCCAATGATATTATGAGCACTAAGCTAATCGCAAAAAAAAAAAAAATTGATTCGCTCAATTTGGTGATGCGAACTTAAGTAAGTGCATCCAGTTGAATGCATATATCAGCAATAAAAGGTGCTTGCCGCGGAAACGCAAAAACTTAAGAAATTAGTTGCAACTTCGGTCACAGTCGCGCGCCGCCCTTTGCGATCATTTAGATACTCATCTTTCGTGCACCTCCAGTCATAGGATCACATGTTGCAAATTACGAGTGCGCCAGTGTCGGCACACCTCTCAGTATGAGATTCGTGTAGTGATGATGAAGGAGAACGGGAGAAATGGAGCAGAACTTGGATAGGAGGAGCGGATATGCTAATCCCTGCGCCTACCCTTTCCATTCCTCTCCCATCCCGCCGTCAATCTCACATCCGCCCCCCCCCCCCCCCCCCCCCCCCCCCCCCTTTAACGGAGGAGAGCTAGAATCATTCACACGCCACTCCCACCCCCAGCTCTCGTTTTATACATGAAGGGTGTGAGGAGCTGAGCGAACCATGAAATTAAGCTCTCAAGAATTAAAGAAGTAATCTTTTATATAGGGTGCGGCAACATCTAAATGCTGCTAATGTGCGCACTTACGGCCGACTTTGGCGTGACAAGAAAGCTAAGAAATTTTTTGAAAAATTTTTGCCATCCCGCCGTCAATCTCACATCCGCCCCCCCCCCTCCCACTCTCCCACTGCATCTTTAACGGAGGAGAGCTAGAATCATTCACACGCCACTCCCACCCCCAGCTCTCGTTTTATACATGAAGGGTGTGAGGAGCTGAGCGAACCATGAAATTAAGCTCTCAAGAATTAAAGAAGTAATCTTTTATATAGGGTGCGGCAACATCTAAATGCTGCTAATGTGCGCACTTACGGCCGACTTTGGCGTGACAAGAAAGCTAAGAAATTTTTTGAAAAATTTTTGCATGAAGCTTCCGACATTGTTACTTTCATGGGGCGGAGGGGGCAGTAGGCGAGAGTAGTGGAGGTGGAGAAGAGGCTATGGAAATGTGCGGGTGAGAAAGAGAAATTTTCGCTGCGCGGAGGAAATCTCTAGTCAAATGGGGTTGGAGAAAACGGCTTTCCCACCGCTCGTCATTGGAAGCGGGTGTAGTAAATGCATCGAACTTACTGGCGACAAGCGGAGCGTATTACGGGGACAAAATAACTAAGGCTCCGGCCATTTTGGTGCAAACCATCCAGTCCGCTGCAACTGCACTCGAAAAGTAAAGAACCTGCTGACGACTACGCAATTACTTTTGTTCCTGACTGCGAAAAGCATCTAAATTACGTTTCAATATTTCCTTTCGTTCATCCTGGAATTGTTATAAGCTAGCGTAATTTATCACAAAAAATGTAGTTGGAGGGCTAAAAGGGGGACCATGGAATTGTTTATATGCTCATGTAGGTCTTGTTGGCAAATCATTGCTTTTCCGCCCTTTCACGTAGGTGAGTATCACCACAATTCGCATTTGACTGAATGTCCACAAAACTCTTATTGACTCCCCCGAAAGCGATCCAAATCTATTTTGATGTCTCTCTGGTTTGATCGTTGCTCGTATTGAAAGAGTAGCGTGCTTTACGAACGCCGTACAACTTTTGGGAATATATGCCAAGGGCTGTCAAGATATGCACTTTGGCAAATAACTCATCAGACCGGCCGGTTGTTTAATCCGTCCACGGGTCCATAGGCTATTATGGTAATTCTTGGGCATTCCAGCTGATTTGATCGCCGTTTCGTGCAGGCACATACATATATCTCTATCTGCACAGTCATGATATTCCCTTTATGTGCGTTACAAGTCTGGGGTTGACAAAGGGTACGAAGGGGATGTATTTTTACCTTAGAGTCGTGCATCCTTAAAATAAAAAATTATTTTTGAAGAGAGATGATGTACGATAAGGAGTACGTTGGGTTCGCATATCGCTTTCGACGAAATTCGCATAAAAATTCACAGCTCATGACAATTTCAAAGCTTTTTGGAGGCGAACAATAAAAGTTTTTCCAGTTGCAGTTTTGGGGCAGACTTTCGTGTGCAGACATGCACGGAGAAGTAATTTAGATAAGCATTTTTTTGCAATTCTCTTCGCTGAGTTTTGCCTTTGCAAGATCAATGAGGTGATAGGACGTTGGAGGGCACATGTTCGTTCGATTGTCGCGTTTCATCGCTTCACTTCCACCACATTCCCCTCAATAATCGTCCCCCACACATGCTTGTGGAACAATCTCCAGTATCGCTCGATAACGTCAGATCACAAAAATCATCTAACAAAGGCCAAAAATACAGCAGAACAAGGCACCATAAGTAAGCTTCCAGACTGGGCTCGTTAAATGATGAAATTTCCTAAAATTACAATGTTTATCTCATTTCTTCTCTAACAAATGGCAAGGTCATTGCTGCGTCGCCATATACAACGCAGTATAGAAGGTGCAACTCGGCGTACAAAATGGCCGACCGTTGTCGACCTTAAAGGTGTGTCTGAAGTGTATTACTTCGTCCCCAATCACATAGTCATTACTGCAACGGTTTTGCTGCACACGACTTCTGACAATTTTTGATATTGAACGTTAAATTGCAAGGATACGGCGTCTGTTAGTTGCCTATATATTTGAAGATTTTTTAAACTCGTTTTGTATCTGAAGATTTTAAGGACAGAAAATCAAGATACTCGCGAAACAGCGTTTATCACGTGTCTATAGTATAGACAGCAATTTCGGTTGAGTTTGCAGCTGTTCAATGCTACACCAAGATTCCGAGTAGAACTTAAGAACGTCAAAGACCTTTAGTGGATCACTTGCAATATCCAATAGCAATGTTAATTTATGCATTTAGTAATTGTTGGTATTCTGATGAACAACAACAAAACCCTCTACCTCAATAAGCGTACCCGAATTCCTCATGTAGAGTGATTCGCTACATTTATTGGTTATAAAAACATCTCAATACCAGCGAATCGAAACGCTTTGCTGCGCGCACTTTTAGCGCAAGTTAGACGGCAATGTGGGTGGATTATGTGAAACTCCCAACTAACAAATAGTGGTGTCGGAGCAGAGTCATTAAATTCTGTGCGACGGTTATCAATTGTTTAGTCTGCTGACCATATCCAACTTAAAATTTTGTGTGTTGAGTGTATTAGTAGGTCAGAAACAAAGCAACTGATTATCCTTCATAAGCCGACTTTGTTTCTCCTAAGGTTTCAAAAGTTTTCCTAGCTAATTTCTAAACCACTGCAGAGCTCGTTATATGCGCTTCACGCATTTTGCGCTAAAATCTTTCATTACTTCATTCACTAGATTTTTTCCTCGTTTTTCTTGACCTGAGAACTGAACCGTTTTTCCACCTTCTTCAATTTGTTGCGGTTTTCTTGAACTTCTTTTCCACTTTTCCTGAGCTTCCTCAGAGAGTTATTGGTTGCATTGGTGTTGTATGGGTTCAAGCGGCAGCAAACACTACTTTCGTTTGGTTCAAATACGCCCTAAAGCTGACGATAGTGCAACCCCAGTCTGGCTAGATTCGAAACACGAAAACCAACCTCAAAGGTGTATCGGGTCGCGGTGGAAGTTTCGCAGATTTATGACGCCTTGGAAGGTGGCATATCAGCTGAAGTAGAACTGTTGATCACGAAGACTGCAGCAAATTTTGGAGCTTCTGAGTTTAATGTTTAGACTACTAGGCACAACTCTGTGCAAATAAAAAGCGTCTACAGCCAGACCTCCTGCCGTAGTCAGAACTGCATGAGCCTGCGTTCATACAATAAAAATGAGTCAATTCTGTATCGTCTATTCACTCCTAACGGAAATTCAGGTTTTGCAGGATAATGCACATGCCTGTTGATGGATGTTCAGAGTTGGTACTCCTTAGCGCGAAAGAAAGCTTCAATCTATTGTTGCATCTAAAGAAGAATGGTTGCCGTTTGATAGTATTATGTAGAAACAATGGATCGCAATTTTTTACAGACTGCTAAGGCAGTTACGATAGAATGCTATTGCCGGGGACTAGAGTTGATACCATGAAAAGCTCAAACATTTTGGCAGTGAATAGGAAGTGGGTCGATCCTCTCCAACAGTATTGCAAGCACACTTCTACTGGTCACTTGGAAAAAATCAAAGCAGATGGACACTGCCGTTATCCTTGAATCCTTCTCTTATTCGACCTATCGCAGCAGACTGCGGCTTCCTGGTGAGCCTCAATGAATACCAGTTCTAGAAAGCCTACTCCAAACACGGCCACTGCTAAAATGACTCTCGCGACTTTACTCATTTTGATAGTCTGAATGTTTGGCAACATGACGTAAGATGGCCTCACTATATTGCCATGATTGAGCACACTCGAACGGAGCTTATTTTTTCGAATAAATTAGCGTTCTATCGAGTTCTGGTTTATCGTGCTAAAGCGTTTGAAAGTGTAAAAATTTTCTTTCCAACTTATATGATCCGCGTGGTCAGCGGTGTCTCATTAAAATCGCACAAAACCATCTATAAAATTGTTTCGGGGACTGAGGAAAGACTGAGCAAACTGATTGCAATCACAGCACACTGATGAATATAAGGTCATTTACGGAGAGCATTGATATTTCGGCGCTTATGAAGAATTGACATCGACAGTTTTTGATTGACACATACACATGGTACGATTGTTTTTTTGCTATGAAACTGCTTTCTTTCGAGTGATGCAATTAAGATCCGAAATGTAACGATGCAAAAATGGATGTGAAGATAACCAGCATCGCAAAAAAGGATGCGTCATCGCGAAAGATACGGTAATGCAGACGACGTTCCGCTTTTAGATGATGTCAAAAAACTGAACATTCCACCAGAAGAATGAGCGCACTATTTTTCGGACGCTAAATTTTTGAAGGATTGCATTTTGCTAATCGCGTGAGAGTCTTTCCGACGCAGTTGCTTGATGAATGATGCTACAGATATCAGTGAAAGTTGCTATATGTTCACTCCTGAATGATACTATCACTGAAATTTAGCATACCTTCATGTATCGCTTCGAGTGTTCTTCTATTAGTATAGAACATTTTTTGGAGTACTGCACAAACGATTGCACACGTTGTAGCAATCGTGAACTCCCATGTTGTTTTAAGTGCAACTGCTAGTTGAACCGCACTTCGTTGGTGAGCACGTCGTGAACTGATGCTGCGAATATGCAAAATGGAGGTTTCATTCATTTCAAATAATGTTTGCCACGTTTATGCGATTTCGCTTTTGAAAAGACTCCGAGCGAACGTTTCTAGTTCGATTTAGCTGAATGCGGTCAGACCTATCGTGTTATCACCAAAAATATCATTTTTTGAATAAACGCCAACTAATTTGCTCCAGATCGAGTTTGGAAAATTTCTGCTTTATTCGATGATAAACCCTCGAATCGTGCGTTCAGCGATGTTAAATATGCTTTATCTGCGCCATTTTGTTGCACAGATGATACCAGCGAAGTTTTATCCCGAGTCGACAGACAATTTGGCAGTAAATCTCACATAACGATTTTACACTTGCCTTGAAGTGACTAATTGGTAACCGCTCTAATTCGAACAGTTTTCTTGGATGTACTATAATTAGTATGTTATTACTCATATGTTAGTAGATCTGCTTGAGTTGACCCGCTGCTGTTTCAGCTTTAATGCACCAAACTCTCAGCATTCAGTTTTGCACCGAGTGGTGATTGACAGTTCTCGGAGATCGTCCTGAGAAAGCAGCATGGGATCAGATTCGATGGACACACTACGCTGTTGGAGTGCAAAACCAGTGAACGTAAAGGAATCGACTTGCTCACTTATACTTTTCTTATTAAGAACTTCCCACGAGAAATTCTTCGCTTGTATATAAATTAACCAAGAATTTTTTATTATCACTTCTCCGTTAAAGATGTGAGCTTCACACTCTTCGAACGTTACAGTTTTCTGCTGCTTTCATTGAGCTGTAGACTGGTTATGCAAGCTGACTATTCCAAACGCCAAGTCTCTGAGAAATTCTCAACGATAGCAAAACATTCTTAAAACCAAAGGACAGAGGCAGCGAAAGCATGAACTAGTTAAGGTTCAAGAAGAAAATGCTTGGAGCTGATGAAGGTTTATGGTATACTTTGGGAAACTATGCTGTTTATGTCTATGTAATCTTACTGGTCTTTTTGCAGACTCAGTTTTTCGCTCCAACAGAATGCGCTATTGATCGCATACCGTATTCTGGTGCCTCATCATACAGCGAAAATCATGCTGCTGGATCCTATTCCTTGTTTGCTAAAATACTGAACTTTGAAAGGAAAGCAGCGAGGAATGAAATTGATACAGGCAAGTTAGCAAAGGAGTTTGTGTTACTTCTGCAATTCGTCCGTCTCCATCGACCTCCTGCTGTAAGACTGTTCTGATCAATAAGGAAGGCGGTGGTGTTTGACTATATCTTACGCGACTGCTGACGATCACTCAAGATCGCCAAAAAAGGGACAAAGGAAGAGCCTAATGAGCGCATGAAATCTCAACCTCACGAAGTGCTCTAGCTTCTGGTTTGCTCGTTGAAGGGATGTAGAGATGTTCAGTTGCTCAAATAATTTGCGTGTACCAATTATAAAGATGAAGACTGCCGTCGCAGTTTTTAGCGAGAAATTAAACAACTGTGCGCGGTTTTAACAATGAAATGGAACAAAAAAGGGACTTTTTCGATAAATTCAACGCGATTTACAGCAGCCTATTAAAACAATAAACATTTTCTTGTCGGTAAAAACTTTCGAAGTTAATAGCATTCATCTAAAGACGTTTCTCCTACGCTTTCAAGTGCACTCTCACGCCCTCCCCCTCCCCC
>JPKZ01000759.1:142765-221981 GCA_000803305.1 Toxocara canis
GAGGAAAAAGAGGTGCTTAGAGGAAGGTTAGTCATGATGATGCCATTCTCCTTTACGAGTGAATTACACTTGTCGTGAAATCTTGACGAATTTTCCGCGAGACTTCACCTGGACCTTGAAGAAGGCGTTCAAATGCAAATCAAAATTTCCCTTTTTTACTCTCGTTTTTTGTCTTGCCTCAGCCATTTACTGTCTCCATCGTGTTCTAATCATTTCTAACTGTTTTAGCTATAACAACAGGCAATGGTACACAGCGCATGGCCTCTAAAGCAGAAAAGCGCCGTCATGGATTGTTTTTAAAAGGTGCATTCGCTACTAAACTTTAGCTGCTACAGACGATTCTGTGAGTTGCAACTTTCGACCTTTTATTTGATGACCGACGAAACGCTCTGTTAATGACGCTAAAACTGCTTTCGTCGGTGCTGTCAGCTTTTTTGAAAATATTCTGTTGTTTTTTCTCGGGAGATTTGCTAGTGATCACTGGTCACTGTAATCAATGCAACAGAAAGAAGATCACTGCGAAGAGAATCAGTTGTGTTGGTGTTAGGTTTTCGAACTCCGTGAGGTTACTGATTACACCGCAAAAATTAAACAAGATCGGAATTATTAATTTCTGAAACTAAAAAGCGAGAAAGGTAGAAGCGTGCTCAGACGCACATAAAAGGTATTTCCTCGCAATGCTTTTTTGTGCTTATAAATATTCTGCATTCGCCTGTTTGTTGTATTTGGGGTGTCCTTTGGTGTTTGTAATTATAAGTAGACCGATATTTTGTATTTGTAAATAGGTCTTGTATGGAACATCATAGAATAAAACCTGAAGACTTTGCAGACCTAACCCGAAAAGCGTGCAGCGATGAGAGAGATTTTTTTTCTTTTCAGTGACTTCAGTGGTCGTGCAAAATATGAGACTTGCTGTGCCCTTATCTGCTGCGATCTGAGTTAAATACCTTTCCCGTTTCTTCCACAGTCCTCCAGTGAAGGAATAAACTGCGCAAACTTCAGAGACGGAAATCTTTGGAAGTCCATTTAGTGGTATGGGCATTCTTTTTCAGATGCGTAATTAACTGTTGTTCAAAATGCGCTAACAGACTATCATGTTTTCGAGATCCCGAACGTTTTAAAGCTTCATCGGTCAGATCTGTACCTGTGGCTCTTGTTGTCCTGGAATAATGGCCTTCTCTGGATCCCCAACAGCTTTTGCTGGTCGCAAACCGACCGGCAATGTAAATGCAGATATGCCAGCAAGGCAGCTCATCATAAATATTACTGCCTTCATCTCCTGAACGGCAAACAGGATAAAATATACGAACCGACCGGCGAGGTAAATGCAGACATGCCAGCAAACAGTAAAGATATATATGCATATAAAGTTGCGTATATATGTATATATATGTATACAAAGAATAAGATCTCTGCCTTCTCCTTCACACCGCAAGAAAATTGCATGAAACCTAGTACGCTCTACCACTAAAGAATCTTTTTTATATCAAAGCTATCGCTTTCCTTTGCGCAAAAGAAGTCCAGCTCTCAATTGCTCTCTTTTTGTAGCGAACGATCAATCGACTGCTCGAAAATGCAAATTTCCTATGTGAAATTATAAAAATGAAGAAAGAATGGAGAAGCCCCAAATTTAAATTCTTCTGAACAATGTCAAACGGCAGAGTTGCGTGGAATATTGAACGAATACGTTGAAGTGGGGAGAGTGTCGTGACAAATTTCAACAAGAAATGACATCGTGGCCGACAAGCGAACGTACCATTGACCTAAAATGCATTGTGCGCACCCAATACACACTCACACACAAACACACACACACACACACACACACACAATGTTGCCATATTCTCAAACGGCTTAGTAATTTTTAGCACACATAATTCGGATAGATTAGAACTTTCCACTTGAGTCGATGCGCAAGAGAGAGAGAGAGAGAGAAATCGAGAAAACACAATTTGGAGATGTTCTTTTCTGAACGAGGACATCCGTTCATCGTAGAGTGAAGTGTTGTTTCACAATTCGAATCAATTGCATGATCGTTTTGGTCACATACAACAATCGTATATTCACAAAGCTTGTTCAAAAAGCTCACCTGGATCGTTCATCGCTCAGCATGGCTTTATTTTCGTTACCAACTACCAACAGCTGTGTATAATTCAGTGTTTTTTTTCCTTCCAATTAATCTCAGCTTTACATCTTCGGCAATCGTTGCTCATCTGTATTAACGCACTCAGCAATGTTACTCTTGCACAAACCGCACACAATATACAAAAGTTTTCGCCGTAGCTGCACTTCCCCTTTTTTCACTTGCGCAATATGTAGTGCGATTTGAGAAATACATAAAGGCTATCCCTCCCCCTGCACCTCTTCCCCTCCCCCACTCCTGCCCCGCCGGCTCTTCTCTCGGCTACAGTTTTCAAAAATTCTCGCGAATAGCCATTTTTCGATGAACAGTTCATGAATATTTGGGCCATACTTTGCGCGTCATTATTTTTGAGTGCGAAATACGCAGCTGGTGAGCTGAGACCGAAATGCTTAGGAAGATAATCCGCAAGTGAAAATCAGTGTCGCTTGCGCTTAAGACGATGAGAAGTGAGCCCTTTTAGGCGACTGATTTTGAAAATTTTTCCAAAATCGATCGATTTCAGTGCTTGAGGAGAATTATTGTCTGTAAATCATTCTTGAAGAATCCTTTAAGAAATCTGGTAAAACTCCGTTGCGTTATGAGGAGGATGGGAGACAAGCAGATTGCGTTTTCTACGTGAATATGGCTCGAACATTTGTTTTTGATCGTAGGCAAACTACTTGATTTTGAGTGCCAGCCGCCCGATTTTCCATTGCGCTATCGAATTGCTCTGTATTGTTTTCACTTAGGACTGAGAACGTCGTATCTGAGCAATTTGCACGGCAAACCAGAGTCTAGGCCGATATCATTTTCAGCAATCAACCGACTTTCGAATGCCCATAACTACCATTCATTGACCACTCCACTGTGCGCTTTGAGAGAGTGAGTGCCCAATGTGTGGACGGCGTACTTGCTTTCCATTTTGTTCTTTTTTCGGTCTATAGCCTGCTCATTTCCGTTTTTCGAAAGCTACGTTTATTGGCAGAAAAAATGAGCGCTCAATTTTTTTCATGCGATCCCCTGCGCATAAGTCGAAGTCTTTCATAAAACAACGATTTTTATGATGTGGCACCATCGTTCACCCCTCTCCGTTAATGGTGTAATTTCAATTTATAAAACAGCCAAAAACAGTTGGAATACTGCGCATAAATAAACACACACATAAAAAGACGGTTCACTCTGGACCGCGTTGATTTGCTTTTTGAGATCAGCGCTATTAACAGGGGTAAGGTTGGCGCATAAGCAGCACATTATCATTGCCCTGTATATTATCACTGCCGCATCGCCAAAGGCGGCAGTGATAGAGTCCGGGATCACGATAGATGCTTGTTAAACAACAAGATATGTCAAACGGCAGAGTTGCGTGGAATATTGAACGAATACGTTGAAGTGGGAAGAGTGTCGTGACAAATTTCAACAAGAAATGACATCGTGGCCGACAAGCGAACGTACCATTGACCTAAAATGCATTGTGCGCACCCAATACACACTCACACACAAACACACACACACACACACACACACACCCATGTACGACAATGGGATCACTGATTGCTGACCTTCCAGTTTTTTCTTTTTCTCAAACATCTTCATCATAAACACTATACACCGATCTTTCTCTCCATTACTGAAAATCACGGTGAATTCTAATGGCTACTATGGTGACGGATGTGATTATTGATTTAACGACTAGTTTCCACGATTTACGACGCATTTTGCGCGATTTGTTTAACATGTTCAAATATCTGTTTTCTTACATAAATTTTTCACTCCGTAAAATATTATTCGTTTTAAACTATATTTAAGGAAAACGCTGCTTGTTGAAACAACAAACGTATATTGCGTACCTCAAATGGAACTTGGCCATCCAGGTTGCAGAAAATTCAAAAAGAACGCAGATCATATGACTGATTAAAAGTGTCGACAGAACTTGCAAAAAAGAACCATGAAGGATAAATTTGTGAAAAAAAAATTTTTTTTGATTACTGGAACACTGGAATACATACACTGAGCGTGAGCCTAGCTACTGGAGAGGAAAACTGGATGAGGTGAGAAATGTAGCCTAACCCAGATGATATGCCAATAGGTTTGCGATGAGCAAAAGCTTTGTGATGAGCATAAGCTTTGTGATGAGCATTTGTGATGAGCAATGAGACCGACTGGAAAACGCGTCTTCTGTAACAGCCGATGTTTCCAGGGCTTCTGAAAGCTAAGCAGACCTCAATCATTTATAGAAACGAAGAAGAATATGTTGAAGCTTTCAATAGAAGTGAGTCAAGAATTTTTAAAGAGTGACTGACTTCAGGGCCTGGAAACATTTTAAAGGCAAGATCATTCAAGGTGCGAAATTTATCACGGAAAAACAGGTGAGACAAATCCCAAAAAGTTCGCAAAGGAACATTTTGAGGCATACAAGAACTTCCGCCAAAAATAACAGAAAATTTTCACCGTATGGCGTGCAGGGACGAGTCAAGGTATTTTTCGCTAAGAAAGAAAGAGAGAGAGAGGCTAGCTGTAAATTTTACAAGAGAGGAGCGAAAAGAGAAGAAATATCAGATAAGGAAGGAAAGGGCGAAATGAAAATTTCAGTGACGAAGCGAGCACTGAGATCCGAAAATTCCTAAACCAAAGCGAGCAAGCAAAGCAGTAAGCTTTTCAAGCACGGCGAGCACAGCAAGCTGAAAATAAATAAAGGCAAAGCGAACGGAGAAAGCTGTGAATCTTAACAATGAGGCGATTGCAGTAGGTAGGAGAACTACGCGATCTTATGCTGCATAAGCATGTGAAGAAGTATATTAACAGAACGCTACAAACTGTAAGTTGTATAAACTAGCCTGCGATTGTGAATTCTTGATTGGTTTTGGGTCTCTCTTGGAAAGTGAGCTCGGTAACTTCAGGAAGACGAAACACAACAGTAATAGCAGTTCTGAACTCGAAAACAGACTGTTCGGCAACCATCATTTCAGAGTGTATAATTCGGCGTTTTTCCGTTGGTCTTCGAACATTCCAGAACAAGTTAAGATAGGTGCAACTGGGATTTATGGTTTGCGCATGAGAAGCAAGGCACTTCTCGTGCCATTGAACTTGTTGTACTTCCGCTGGGGTGTACAGCTTCAGTAGGAGCAAGATTGCTCGTAACTCTTGAAAGTTTTGGATTTTTTTAAAAATTCCATCTAATTCAAAAATTTTTCGATTCTTCAGCCTTTAATTTCTCAAAAGCTTTCAGTTCTCAAAAGTCCTTTCAAATTAGGCAGGGCAAATCGCCTACATTCGAGCAATCTATAATGAAAGAAATTTGGTAGAGAAATGCAAGGTGCGAAAGAAATTTTAATAAAACTTCAAACGCAACTTTAATCAAGAATCGCCACTGAGCATCTTTTTTTGGCGCAATCAGTACAAAAAAATGCAAATTTAACGTAGACCTCCAGCTGGGTCCTTTCATAAATGAGCTATTCTTTAACTGTGCCACGTTTCGCTCTCAAGTAACTACTTTGATCACTTTGCACGTTATAAAGTAAGTGACATGAAACAACAGCGCAGCAGTATTTCGCAGATCGTCGGCAGACCTTGAAATCGTTCGAAGAAGCTTAATTGCACATCGTAATTGCGCTAACAGTATTAGGTATTTAGCTACTAACATCTGATGTGCATCGGTGTACCAACTGGAATAAACGGAGCTCTTTTGTTTTCGCTACGTGAAAGTTTGTGACGTTCGTTGAACGAATATGACAGAAATTTGTTAAACAACAAGATACAAAGGCAGCTGTAATTTCATCAATTGCCTTTATCGCTGCAGCTGACAACCATGCTCACAAACGATTGCTGTGACCAATTTCGGAACGCCTGGTGGTCAGCCTGCTGGCGATCCGCTGAGGAAGCTTGTTAAACATAAACTTTAATATCGCTTAGTGAGAAGCAAATAGCTTAAAGGTATTTTAACAGCGTTTTGCAACGAAAACAAAAGAATTTTTTTAGTGATAAGTCTCATTGCTAGCTATCTTTTGTTCTTTGTGTTGCATCGGAATTGCTGACCGTTATAGTTTGACTGACTGATAACGAAATGTATTAATGGTGATTTGGTTCGAAAATCTCGAGACAAATCGCACAGAAATGCCCGATTCTGCGCACTCTACCGACCAGGGAACGAAATGGGAAAATACGAAATAAAGGTAGCAAATAATAAGCTGATGGTTAGGGAAGGAAGAAGGCTGTTGAGTGGCAGAAGAGAGGTATAGGTAAAACGAAATATGCCTTCCAAACAAATCTCAGTATATTTATTTCGCTATCGATGCATGTCGATCGAACGGCAAAATTGAACGAATTCTATAGTATGTTAGAACGCAACCACAACCAAGTTTGCCACATTCTAAAGCGCGTTCCAGTATACTCTAAAGGGAATTTCAAAAATGTACAACCTCATTATAAAAGCATGACAACCCCCCACTGCTCAATCAAGTCGAAATCGAAGTCCGTCACGCTCATCATTGCTGAATAGCATCGAGGGACCGAAGCTTCAGGCTGATTCTATCGAACCGTGGTGGGCGTTGCGAGCCGAGTGTCGCTGGTGCACTTATTACGACACTTGCCGCGCGCGATTTCAAACAAACATCGCACGCAATTAGCCGCCATAGGCTTTCGGCCGGATGAATTGCCGCCTAGCCTGTAAGGCAAGGAACGCCCGATGCCACATACCGCCTGCTTCCGCCTTTCCGGCTTCCACTGTGGTGCATTGCTTTCATTGCGCTTTTTTCTTCGTCTTCTTTTCCTTTTATGCATTGCGCCAACGCCAATTTGATGATGAGGGTGTTTGAGATTGTTTGCGTTGTAAGATGAGAACCCGAAAAACAACCCATTAAATTTTTAGCGATCCGTTCTCTATTCATTATTTCCGCTAAGAAGTAACCTTCATTTCATTCAGTATTCTAAGACTTTCTCTGCTTAACCCGCATAAAGCTCTAAGCTTATTTCATATGCACTGAGCAACTTAATTGAATGTTACGCTAACCCCTTCCCTCCCTCGCCCTTCCCTCTCTGTTCCTTTGCACTTGTACGTCCACCAAAAAATTTTTAAAAAAAGCTTTTCCACTGAATCTCGTCTAGTCCTTGGCACGGACCTTCCGCTGCTGAAAGATGAACAATTTCATGCCTCATTCATAATCCCTTCATAATTCATAATCCCATTCACAATCCCTCGTAATCGGATTGTTCACTTCTGTCTGCCATGAAACCTCAAACCACCGCGTCTTTTTCACAAAAAAATATCAATTCCGGCATAATGAAATGCTATAGAAAAAAATGGTCATGTTCTTCGTGGAAGTTACACCTCCTCAAATTTCAGAAGTCCTCTTCCTGGCTGCAGCTTCCCTCGCATGTTCGTTTTATCGAATCGAATCGAATCTTTTATTTGGTCGATAGGTAAGGACTACCACTAACTGTTTTAACTCTTTTAAGACATCAAAACGCGCTGCCTTCTTCCTCTTCCTCTTCCTTTGTCCCCTCTAATTGATCCCCGCTCATAAACGACTAGTCACACACCGGAATCCCACCGGAATTCGCTGAATTTCCAATGAATTGGAACAGCTTCACAGCAAACATAACTGTCCTAGTGGTTGTCTTGACCAGTCGTTTTTGCTTTCCTCTTCCATGAAGTAAAACATGAACTGAGGAAAAAGGGACACGCAAAGTTCATTCACATGATCGCCATCGCGTCTGCACTTCTGACGACTTTGCGATCTTCGACTTTAGTTAACAAACGAGCATCAAGCGCAAACGATTTCGTCATTATTTTCATCGGTTTTTTATTTCGCTTAATTAACGGTTTCAATTCTTCGCTTTGCTTCAAAACTGCAACTTTACTACGCGGTCATGCCAAATGACTTCAGCATTTGAATAGCGGTTTTCTTCACGTGCGTTGTACCAGTGCTGTCAATTCTGTCACAGCCGTTGCTACCTGAGTTGTTGATGGTTAGGAGAAGACCAAAACGCAGTTGTCCCACCCAGTTGTGATCACTTCCTAGTGGCCACAATCCAACTTCACCTTACGGTCGTCTGTTCCAGCCGTAAATCAGCCTTCGCTGAATGCCGTTTATGGACAAACTGATCGATATCCATAGATCACATGCGTTTTCAGCCCTAATTCGGTTTTCATTAGATTCCTTCGGCTTACTGATTCTGCCTTGGTTAATTTATTTGCGGCACCGGAATATAAGTGAACCGGCCAAACAGTCTTCCTAGTTGTGCTGGTTGTGAATAATGTTCTTGCCAAAACTTTTTCCGATTGAACCTCGCACTCCACTCTTTTCGAGTTTATGCGTTTTGA
This sequence comes from Toxocara canis, assembly GCA_000803305.1. Classification (NCBI taxonomy): domain Eukaryota; kingdom Metazoa; phylum Nematoda; class Chromadorea; order Rhabditida; family Toxocaridae; genus Toxocara; species Toxocara canis. Next base: position 151,207 of record JPKZ01000759.1, read on the forward strand.
CAAGTTTGCCAATGGATCTGTTTTTAAAGTGGCAGCTGCAATACGACAATAGGCGAGGCGATTGTGGAAGTAAAAGCGACAACGCACCCGCATGTTGTTGGAGAAGAAAGACGTCCCTGCGTTTCCGGCAGGGGCCATCGGCAGTGACCACAGTCTTTGACGCTGAGAATAACGGTTGAATATTGCAGAAGAATAAGTGCTGTATTGTGGAAGCAAATAATGCATCATATTCTCCTGAATGTAGACCGCTTCATGCTTCGTCTAGTGGACGACAATCCTTTAGTGGACGCCCTCTCCCCACCCATGTGTAAAGAGGCTCGCAAAACAGATTGCGTCCCAGAACTCTCAAATTTTCTTTCTCAAGTGAGGAAATTAACCATGGGATTTCTGAAGCGCATGCGTTTTTACGTTTTTGGCCGTCAGCCAAGAATGGTACCATTTGCAAGTTCGCTGCCTCGTACGACCTCGTTTGCCGGTACGGTTCAGCGGTAAAAGGGATCTCGATTGCACCAGCTGCATATACCAGACAAGGATAACGAAATATACATTCAACATTTCAGCCGAACAGATCAGTTTCATTTTAAACTGGCAAATATTCCGTTTAAACTGGCCAATTTTACAAAACTGCATTATCAAAGCAAGCGCATTAATGTTATGCATGTCCTCATCTGTCTGTTTCGCGTGCCTGTTCAATTCGTCAACCACTATAGCCACAGCCATCAAATTTCGTCGATTATGAATAAAATAGCCAGAACTATAAAATAAACTAAAGCCCTTCAACGGGGTTGGCGGTCGCAATCGGTTCGGTCGAAAAATTCAAATGATCATAACTCGAAAGAGAAGCAACGAAGGAGAAAAAGAAAGACATATATGAGCGTTTCAGAGAAACCCTGATCGATTGCGTGTCCACTCGTTCAAAAATTCCAAGAAATTTTTTTTTTTCAAAACTCCCTAGCAACGATCATTATCGGCGTGCAATGATTCTCGAACGCCAAAGTATCCGTGTCGTTCAGAGTTGCTCAAATGTAAAACACATGCGCTTAACTTTGAGCCGAAATTTGTCCTTTGAGAAACAGCTTATTGCCGAAGTACCGTTGACACATAGGCGAAAGGAAGAGGGATGGGATGATTCTTTAACTCCGCAATGGTTTCGTGCCGCAGACTGACGGAAGAGGGAATTCTTCCGTCCGTCTCTCTCTCTACGCTTTCGCCCCTCCCCCTTCCCCCATCCCTCCCGGCTGCTCACGCGCAGTTTGAAGTCAGTGCATCCTGCTGCTGCAGTGTCACTGACAGTCACTTAAAGATGGCTATAATTTTGCATGCTGGGAAGCACCTTACAAATAGCTGGGTCCCAAGACACGGAAGGAAGGAATTTTTAAGCGTAGTGAGGAGCATTTGTTGGATTTTCATATAACTGGTTGGTCTGACGGCCAGAACATACAAAGCGCATTTAAGACGACCACTTATAACCGTGTACTGTGAAGAGTTAGTGTAATGATTGAGCAGGCAAAAAAGGGCAAATGCGAATGCGTGCCAGCGGTTGCAGTGATATGTGCTTTGGCAATTCGATTCATCCAATTGGCCGCTTTGGCAATCTTTTAGAAAATTCCGGTAACTATATAATGCAAAAAAGTTATAAAACATAGGTGGATAAATGGAAACGAACGTTTCCTTATAAGGATATTTGAAGAATTTCAAGGAGTTGTCGAACAAACTTGTACTGATAAATTTGCGTTGACGATGCATCGTGCTGCTTTTGTTGGACTCGCACGTAGGCGTGTCTCTTCGGCGCTTCAAAATGGGCAAATATAGGAGCTCGAATTACTGAACTGAGTGCTTTCAGTGTGTGCCGCACAACGGTCTCCTTACACAGTTTCAGGTCCGTTCTTTAATGGTGGGGACAGTTATTGACTTTTGAAGCCCTAAAAATTTGCATACATTTGAACATGCTATTGTTGTCTATTTTCAGTTGGTGACTTTTGCTTATATGTTCTCTTTCATGTACTTCAGCATAAATTTGTACTGATTTTTGATTGGTTCATCTGACGGCCAGAATATAGGAAGCGCGTATAAGACATCACCCATAAGCGTGTACTGCGAACAGTCAGTGTAATCCAGAGCCTTGAACAAACGGAAAACATATATATGCGATCATGCATACAGCAGATACGAGTGGAAGGACGCACCTCTCCATGTCATTCCGTACCCCTTCCCCTCCCTTTCCCTCCCTCCCCTTCCCTCCCCCGCTTCCTGGCTTCTTCTTTCTAACCTCCAATCTCTCAAGATGCTCGATAGCCTCTACATTTCATTACTGTCAACACTACGAACACAAACGAACACTACATGTTCAACTTGGGTGAATATTATCGCTTTGAATCGCAGCCCGCCTGAATGATCAGACGGAACCTCGTCAAAATGGTGTAAACGAGAGCAGGCTGACAACTCGCATTCAACCCGTTTGGGATCCCGATGGCTTGAATGCGATCTCGCTCATGCTCTGGCTGACTGTGCATTTCTCAAATGCATACGGTCCAGGTTAAACTCTGCTACGGCTGACTGGCTGAGATTACAGCCCTAGCAGAGTTTAATCTGGACTGTATGCATTTGAGAAGTGCATTGTAGATCCGTCGCGTCTGTATTTCCACATAACTTTTCCAGTTGATCAACAGATATTTGAAAAAGCTGTTGGCAACCAGTCGCGCCAGATAGCTTTGCATGTATTTTGCTGCTTGCCGGGTAGTACCTTTCATTGATCGGATCATATAAAATGTAAGTGCTCGCTTGTTTGATTAATTGTGCATTAAATTTATAAGTGGAATAGCCAAAGCGCATGTCCCACTAGTTGCCTGGCGCGCAGTCTCACCTGTCCTGCTTACAAACGGTGGTTAGTGTAGGTCGAATACTTTTGGTCCACGATCGTGGGAGCAAAATTTCATTTGGTCTCCACTGCTGCTCCCAACACGCTCACTTTCAGATAGTTATTACGGCTTGCATTAGCTTTACAGCTATTGCAGCCGTTCGTTATATTTTGATCCGTTCCAGGAGGGGTATTTATGATTAGGCAAAGTGGGGATGTCGTAATCCTTTCTTCTGCACGCACATTATATCCATTATCATTTCTTCATGGCGCTGATTTCTTTATTCAAGACAATCAATTTCTTCACCTTGCTTATTTCGGTCAATTTTTCCATCTTGCTAATTGCATTCAGTTCCTCTACCTTGCCTATTGCAGTCGATTTCTCTACCTTAATTATTGCAGTCAATTTCTCCTTCTTGCATATTGCAGTCAATTTTTCCACCTTGCTAAATGCAGTCAATCCTTCCGTCTTATTGCAGCTAATTTCTTCACCTTGCTTATTGCAGTCAATTTCTCCACGTTGCATATTGCGTGTAACCGTATTCGGTTGCCAAATATTTTGTCACCGAGTTCGCTTCATACCTTCGCATTCAAGGTAATTGCCTCACTTTGCAAATTATGTATTTGCCGCACTTTGCAAATTTCTATCAAAAACGATCAATATAAATGGCGGCTTTAATGTTCTTATCCAAATTGTTTGCAGAAAAAGTGCTGTAAATATATAATCGTGCATCACGACGCGATTTCTGAGTTCCGAGCTTCCGTTCATGTTTTTGCGGAGCATATAGGATTTGCTTCTTAACTTGGCGTTCGTTAAAGGTTCATTCATGGCACTAAGACGTTTGGCATGGATATTGTGAAGGGTCCTTGGCATCCAAGCATATTTATCGAAAACTGTTTAGAATTGACGATCGCAAAAAACAAAGTAGCATGTTTGCATTGCAATCCATTGCAATTTAAAAGCAGTGTTCGAGCGCTTTGCGATTTATTATGATATATATTTCTGGTCAATCCTATAGCAAGTTTTTGCACTGAATTGTGCTCCCTCTTCCTGCTCGTACGAAAAGCTAGTTGCCTTCTTTATGCGATTGTAAAAAGTATTTTTTCTGTATCGTGAAGGCTTTCTTTCGAATGCAATCGAATCTTTGCTTTCGTTCATCGAATCGTCACTCGTCACTACAATACAATCAGAAATACGCCCGAAAAGCACCATGAATGCCATTCACATCGATATGTAATATTTCGTAAGGCGGCAACGCGATGTGACAGAATACAGCACAGGTGATGAGCAAGAGTACGCTGGAGATTACCGTTGCTCGCTACCATATTATTTTCTGACATGAATTTGTCATAGTCGATTTGGAGCTATAGTACATGTTGTACAGGTGATTCTTAAAACCGCTGCAGTGTTTTAAGAGATCTATTTTTGCTACTCGTCAGGTAATAATCTGATTTTAGCGAAAAACATATGCCAGTTGTTCGATGGGTTCGATCTTGAATCGCTAGTTTTCCGGCATGTTATTTAAGTTCCAACTAAGTTATTGGTTTCCCGTCTTTTGGTCATTATCTTGAAGTACATCACGCCCATTGCTGAAATGTCTCGTCCAACTGTGGATAGCTTAAGCACTCACCAAGCTAATCGCTTGTCATCCTCCGGCCACTTTTTCGAAGCCTATCACGCTTCGTTCTGAAGTATCTCCAGCAGTACATAAGGCTGTGCGTTCGTCCACTGCATTCGAATTTTGACGCTTTTAATGACGCCCACTGAGCGAATGGCAATCCGCTGCGGTGCCTCAAAGTCGGTTTTGATTGCTCTCTGAGTAATACGTTCGAATAGTCTAATTTCACGGAAAACGTATGCATTAATGAGCACGATCACGCTTTCACACTTCACATTTATCACCTCAATTCCTTGAAAATTTCGCGGAAACTTTTAATATGAAAGCTGTTATTGTGTGCAGTTTTGAATAAATTAATGAAGGATCCGCTTTAAGGAATCCTTCCACGCCATCCAAACACAATCTCAGTTAGTAACTAAATATAGCACGACTTTGGAAGTAATGCCTCGAAAGAAATATAATATCCTCTTCACAATGGTCAACGATAGATTTAATGTTCCGAGTTGAACTCATTTTACATGAGCATCTAGAATTTTGATAATTATGCTCGCCCAGCGTTTGAAACCTGTGAAAGGTTTTCTATATCGAATGTAGTACCGAACAGCGATAGTCTAGAATGCGCACACCAAATACGCACACATACACTACTCACTCATATAGGTGTAGCGCCTTTAAGCCAGTTTGTCGATCAGTTCATCTCCCACTTCCAATATCTCATAGGCGCCTTGACCTCTTCGGTAAACGGTTCATTAAGTTCTGTGGAAAAACATTTTGACTGTTGTTTACAGGTAAGTTGTCAAATTTCGTTGAGCGAATAATTTTATTCTCGTTACTCATTTTTATCTTTTTTTTTGTGCCGTTCCGCTGTGTAATTCAGTTTGCATTCACAAATACGATGTGCCAACTTGTTTCATTTCTCCAAAATTCTCCATCTAATTGCTTTCGTAAGCGGTGGAAAACAGTAGTTCATCGACGCTGCTAAAACTAATTGTGCTGCTCTTAGCTCTTATACTTTCGCTTCTCACATACCTATTGCTGAGGAAGTTTCGCTATGAATACTTTCAAACGTTTGTGTCGTTTCCCTCACTAAACTGCTTCAAACCAGTTATGCTGATTGCACGGATGTGCAAATCTCTCCGTTAATAGGGCACGTTTTTTAACGTTTCGACTCCCTCACATACGTGTTTTATATTTTCGCCGTCTTGGGTAGCTAATTAGGCATCACTTGGGGCTGTCCAATTAATTTTCTATACAATGAGAGAACGGTCGTCCACTCCGTAATTCCTAATGTAATTCATTAAGTTCTTTTAAGTTGCTGTCGAGTCTGTTGTTCTGCTGTACAAAACAAAAGCTTAATCCAATTTCATTTCCTTCTAACATGTGGTAATTTATGCAGCGTTTATCGAGAGCGCGACGCTTAACAAAGCATTGGCTCCTTTGTACGCCATTGAGAATGAAGTTGTTTAGCTGTATTTTGAAGCTAGAGATTCTCGAACGAGAGTTTTACTACAACCCACAGTAACATTAAGATAGAAGGGATCAAAAAGAGCATGTAGGCGCATTCCGAAAGGTCGCAAAATGGAGTGGAGAGTGTGCCAGTCACGGGAGTGGCAGTTAAAAATGAAGTGACCTGAACGGGAGAAGGATTTTCACAAAACCTTAAATCAAACATACTGATGCTCCTTTTATATAAGGACTCCTTTTTTTCTACTGTCGCTGTATTCACATACTGTCTTTTGTTCGTTGCCTTTCGCTAACCCCGAGAATGCAGTTGCATGCTCTCTTGACTGTTTGAGTCACGACGACATCGTATGTATAGTTTGTTGGCTTATCAAGACACCCAAATTCGCTTCATTTAATTTTGTTTGCTCCTTATGTTGTATAACCTACCGCATCACAGTTCTGTGCCTTGTACAGCTCTCAGGAGCAGTCCACTGCCTTAATTTCTTAATTTCATGAAAATTTTATACGACTGCTTATGGCACTTGCGTAATAAACACAGCACGAGCTGGCAATACGTTTCATTTATTCGTATTCCCAAAGGGCCTTAAGTTCTAATTCTAAACGGCAGCTATTTAAAAACATTCTTTCTTTGCTTATTTACGACAAGCTTATACCACTCTATTATTCACATACCCACTGAAACGTCATATGAAACTTCCGACTTACGCTCATTTCATTTATTTTTTGTACTGTCAGGTCTGTACATATATAAAGGTCGAGGAACAACCAACAAAAAGTGCGTCCTAGAGGACACTAAGTGGGTCAGATATTCTGCCATTCATGCGGCGTTTGTATTAATCGGGCATTTAGAGGAATCGAAATTGCCGCCCACATCGGGCGAAGCTGGCTGGCTAGGCAAAACCGCATTGAAGCAGTAAACACTAGAAAGTGAGTTCTGGCATGACGAAAATGTTTTTATCGAGTCAGCGCCAAGTGTTCTCCTGTTAGACCGACCACTTTCGACGTTCGTTGCTCGGCGTGCCATTGGGCACTGAAGATGGAGCACAGAAACGACATGCTCGACGGGCGGAAGTATCGATTGCTCGAGGGTTTTGTTCAGTGAAGTTTGCCCTTATGTGATGCGTATCACTTACACACGAAATAGCTGTGCTTGAGAGATGTTGCCGCTCATCGATCGGCCTTTTGGATGTTCCACTTTTTTGGAAAACGAAGCCGCGTCAGGCAGTCCCCAGTACATTAGTAGAGGAACTCACAACAAATGTTAATGAAATTTGACGAATCCTCAACTTTTCATAAATACCAGATGCATATCCCAGGTCTTCCTGAAAGAAACCCCGAAACCGCTCACGCTCTCTGCCTGGACAACTTGAGTGCGTTATTAAAATAAACAAAAGAAATAAACAAACAGTGAGCGGCCCTTAAAATTGCAGCAAGCTCACATTCTTCGTCTCACACATTCGTGAGACAAGTAAATGATGCTTCCGTGATCTCACTGTTAGGAACTGCTCTGAATGTTCGGATGAGCGGCAATTTACGACAAAGTGGTTCATCTAAACATGAAAAGTTTTCGTCGTCGAGATTGCCTCACTCGTGCATAAATTCTGTTCCATCTATTTTCGAAACACATCATTTTGCATTATGTGCTTTTAAGAAAAAATATTTGTTGCTCTAAAATTCTAAGAAGTTTTTCAATGCTGTCAATTCGATTCCTTATATTTTCCTCGTTTAATCAGATTAATAAGAATGCTAAATTTTGGCAATGAGTCGACAAAACTATTTCACTTCATTGTGTCTACTCAACTCCGCTAATGTACAGTTATGAGTATTAGTGCATAAAGCAAACACATGAACATCAAATTTCATTTCCATAATCAATTGGATCAATTGGAGTATCATTTTGAAACATGGAAGACAACAGCGTTTGCAATCATAATTCACAGAACGACATTTGCAATGTGACAGGTGCATTAATGTGCATGTGCCCTTTTCACATGGACGGCGTCAGGAAAACAACTTTCGATTCTTAAGTCTTTTCTTCTCCGCACTATCGCTAGATCTACCACCTATAGAGCGATCCGTTCGAGTTCGATCATTAATTGGTCTTTAAAGAGGGCTGTTTCGAAACTTGTTTACGACGTTTTTGAATGTATTACCTTCAGACTATCCATTTCATCCTTTCGAGCGTGATCACAAGCAAAGCTAGCCTAATCGAATTAATGCAAGTTGTAAGTGAACCGTACAGCAATGCCAATATTGCTTTGGAGGAAGTGAAAGCCTCGTCTAGTCGCTTTACCTGCCATCTTAGTGAAGGTCCTCATTCAAGAGATAACAAAACATTCGATTAGAGAGAATGCGAAATCGAGTGAGAAGCTTACACGCAGTATTTTGAGGTTGGGCAGTACTGTTGAATAATATCCTTAGAGGTGTTTGAAATATCCGTCGAGTACGTATTCTCATTGCATATTTATTCCGTGTCTCTTGCCTTGCTTAGAACGTGGTCTTCCGCAATGTTATCCACATTGGTCCTTCCTTGCTGAAGCTTAAGGAGTCGCATTCTGTTGCGGAGTTCGCTTACTGTTATACGAGAATGACTTAGCTTCATCTGAATGTCGCTCATAAGTTGCATAATCCTCGCCCAATCATTCCTCATCCCTTCCTCAGTTTTATGAAGATCGTAAAAGTGGCGTGAACATATGAGTTGCAAGTCATCCGCTCACATCAATGCTTTACCTTCTAGATGGGAAGGTGGAGGGGATGGGAAAGTGAAAGGGAAGATTGAAAAGGAGAGAGAACCTGACCTTGGAGATTGAGAGAGAGAGCGCTAGCTCGTTCACTAATGTTGAAGAGGAAACCGTTAGCGATCGCCGCACCTTAAAATAGAAAGTTGGGATTGAGTTCATCAGCGAGTTTCGCAACAGTAGTTTCGAACTTATGGCATCATACGCTTTGTCTATATCTAGTTGGCAATATGGGCTATTTCCTGATTGCCAGCAACACTCTAGATGAAATCAGTGATTTGGAAGGGGGCTCTGATCACTGAGTAGTTACGATGGAAACCATGTTGAAATTCAAGCTGCCGGCTGTGAATGAGGGGTTCAGTAGATACACATGGACAACTCCGCGATTTTTGATGAGCATAGCTGAAGCGTGAATGGTCGCAAGCTCGATTGATCTGTGTCGCCTATAACACCCCTTCCTGCAGTGGTAATTATACTGTTTTTCCACTCAGCTAGGAGTGTACCTGACTGCGATAAACCGATTGAAAATTATATAGAGTTTTGGAAAATGGAAGGATTTTTCAAAGTTAAGATGCTGGCTGATTTCTAGACCAATTCCTGGTGCAGAGCTCAAGCTAAAATTAAACAAGCCTGAGCGCAGCACATCTTCGGCCCATCCCTTACATATTTATAGTCATTTTTTTTCATTCTTTGAGCGACATATGCGACTAGTAAATTTAAGGTAAGTTTTCCTCACGCACACTTCATTTCCGTATTTTAAGCGTTAATTGCTAGTGCAGCCGGACTCCAAATGCTCCCGTCTGCGCAAGAGTTTCAAAACCACTGATTGACCGGTGTCCTGAGGAGAGGATACTCGAGAACACGAGTAACGTAACAGCTGAAACAATCAGCGGGTTCGATGCACAAATTCATCAAGGATTACCACTTTATTTTATTGTGGTTAAAAGTTCATATTTAGTGATATCTATTTCTTTCTGCGAACATCACATTGATTTTATTGTATAACATACACAGATATAATTTTCTTCGGATATCATCCTTCTTTTTTTTGGACGATACAACACATCTACGAAAGGAAATGCTCGATGAGGGGATCACATTTTCTGCAAAATTAAATTTTCATTTACGCCAAAAGAAAAATGTTTCGTTGAGGAAACTGCGAGCGATTGAATGAGCTCGTCGAGAAAAAAAACTCGCTCATTACGCTTCCACACAGAACGTGCCAATTTTTTGCTTTCCATATCCAATTTAGCTGATTTTCCATCTGAACGACTAAGCATGGTATTGTCTCTTATTTGTTTGTGCACTTCGTCCTGAGCGTATACTTTGATTGCTATTAGCTCTTTTTAGGCTAAAGCATCAAGTATCGTACCAAAATCAGTATACAGTGCTAATTAAGCCATGAAATGTGAATTAAATCATTGAAGGCGGATTAATTATTCGTACCAGCGACCTCGAAAGGATTTATAAAAATAGCAACCAGATTTATTTCTTGAATACCAAAGGCCCTACTGCCTGTATCCTCAGTAGTTCTCCATACCTTCATCACCTGATTTGTTTTGTCTTGAAATTCGACAGCGGTAGGAATTTCATGAGGTCTTATGGTTATATGAGAAGTAGAATAATGCTTGAATTGAGTATATATTAGAATATCACCTTGGTCACCTTGATCACCTTGATCCGACTCGCCTTCGCGGCATTCTCCAACCGCGCAAGTCGACTTCGCTCCAACTCTTCCGGTCCTGTGCAAGCCGCATCCACCGCTGACCAAATAGCTTCACCATCGGATCGGCCCACCTCGTTTTTGGCCTACCCCGAGGCCTCTTTCGGTCAAGTGGGTCCCAGCAAGTGAGCCGGGTGGTCCATCTATTGTCTCTTATACGTGCTACATGACCGGCCCATTCTCGTTTACGTCTATACATTTCCTGGACGACATCAGTGAAACCAGTACGTCGCCGAATTTCGTCAGAAGTAACGTGATCACGAAGTGATATTTTACATATTCTGCGTTCCACTGACCTCTGCGTTACACTTAGCTTATCCTCAACAGCTTTCGTTACCGGCCAACATTCGGCACCATACAACAATGCGGGCACAATAGTTGAATGGAATAAGTCTGCTTTTATCTTCATCGGGAGGTTAGCATCCAATAACGAGGTCCTTATTCTATTGAAGCTGGACGAAGCTGCACTCCTGCGTCTGCTACATTCACCTACAATATTGTCGGTAAAACTTAGCTGCTGTCCCAGGCAGACGTAACTTCCAGCTTCCTCGATGATCTGGCCCTCAATGTTGATTCTCGATTCCCTGCATAAGGAGTTGCGCATCCATTTCGTTTTGGCGAGGTTCATTTCCAGCCCGATTTTCTTAGATTATATTTGGAGCTGCAACAACTTATCTTGAAGTTCTATTCCGCTATGCGCGAAGAGAACATAGTCATCTGCAAAAAGCAAGTGCGTTAATCGTTCGCCGTCTATTCGGATGCCACCATCCCAGTCAGGTTCATTGAACAGGGTTTCAAGGGTTACCGCGAATAACTTTGGAAAAATCGTATCTCCTTGCCGGACGCCCTTGCAGATATTGATATAGCAGGGGTCGCTGAAAAGCTTGATTTCTGTGCTGACCCATAGTCATTCCCTGAGGAAATCAACGTAGTTGGGGTTACGCCGCACTTGTCCAGTGCATTGAGCACCGCATTTCTTTCCAACGAATCGAATGCTCTCTTGTAATCTACGAATGCAAGGCACAGATGTATCTGGAACTCGTTGCATTTTTCTACCAACTACCGGGCCGCATGTGTTGAGTAACTATGTGATCAACTGTTGAGTAGCCTCTCCAGAAGCCTGCTTGCTCCCTGCTCATGAACATGTCGAGGTCTTTGATTATGCGATTTAGGAATACACGCGAGAAGGTCTTATAAATCTGGGACAGAAGCGTTGTCGGCCTGTTGTTGCTGAGGTTTTCTGGGTTACCTTTCTTCATCAGCAGTATCGTTCTGGACTTCTTCCATGCTGCCGGCGTTTTCTTCTCATTAAGGTACCTGCTGAAACGCACCGCTAGCGCTTTGAAGAGTGGCAATCCACCTGCTTTGAGGTGTTCTGGGCGGATGTTGTCGGCGTCTGGGCATTTTCCCGTCTTCATCTGTTTTATCGCGAATTCAACCTCTTCCCAGGTGACTTCGGGGATTGGGTCTCTCGCAGCAGCTGTATGAGACCTGACAACTACTATCTTAGAAGGTAGAGCATCATAGAACCAGCATCATAGCAGTTAATAATTCTCTGAAAAAGAGGTTGGTGTCGGGGAGCATCGTCTGAAGGGAATTAAGCGGAGATCATATCCGTGAGTAAACACTTTATGCAGTGTGTCTCTCTGTGCAGCAATTGCAAGTACCATGCAGAAGTGGGTGGTACTGTATTTGATAGCCTTAATCTGTAGCCCCTAGGAGGATTCTAAACAATATTTCGAAGGCTCGTAAATCGCTATGCAGCATGGGATACAAAAGAACGGGCAGGGAGAAAATTGGATCTCAATTCGACTGCTTCGATCCAGACTCTAGTCTTTTGCAACGCTCAAAGTATGACTCTATTCGGTCTGATATGTGAGTTTCGGAATGCGAATTGGGAAATCTCGGAAGACCAAATGTAAAATTTTTCGGTTTTGAGGAAGTAAGTAACAGCACGTTTGACTAGCAGACTGCGCTAACAACAACAGTTTGCTTTTTGCTCTGCTGTAGAAGAAATGCTTGTAGTGTTCTTCAATTGATTTTGAACCATTCGACGAATAGGTAAAATTTGCTCGAGAGCGATTTCGAAAAGCGCATATAGTTCCTTCTTCCTGTCGTGCTCACGTATTATTTTCGCGGATGCGCTATATCTCGCATTACACTTTATATTTAATGCAATCGCTCTTTTGATAATGAAAAGCTGTCTCTTGCGCAAGGCGTATAGTGATGTGTGGACTTGTGATATTTATACAGTGGCCCTTGCTATTTAGAGCACAGACTACAAGTTTGTATAACGTTGTTGTAATCTACATAATTCGTAGGAGGATCAGTATGCCGTCATGGTCATTTTGCCTTCTACGCCTTCTGATTGTGGTCATAGAAATGAGCTTGATATTGCGCAGTTGGCGTTTATGAGCTGTAACTTCTACATATATGTGATCGATTGGTTTTATAATGGCTGACATTCGTTGACATTTCAGTTTCCTTCTGAACCAGTGGTATCGCCATTCACTTTTGCGATATTAAACCTTGACCTGTTGCGAATACAACAGTTCGTCTGATGACGGGCGGCATGATAAATACTTTTTGCCAAGGATGCATGAAAAAAAAAAGCGAGAATAGCAAAGAAGAAATTCTGAAAGGAACGGCAGAGCAAGCAGAGATCAGCTCAGCCTTTTGTACATCTCATTAATAGTCCTCCCCTCACCCTTCCTCTTTACCTCGACTGCTTTATGCAATAGCACTAGAACTCGAATACGCATATTTGGACTTGTGCGTGGTATTAGTGAAGTAAGCGGCTAGCACGGCTATTTGTCTGCGCTGGTCGTAGCAACCAATTGCACAAATCGCTTTCTTTCGGGCGCATTGCCAACGACAACGTCACATTCGCACTAATATCGTATGTTGGCCAATGTGTCGTTTTCTGCGACGCCAGCTTTATACCAATTCTCTCTGCTTGGACGTCTTGACTGCCAATTCTTTTTGACTTTGCCTATTTTGTCGTCAACGGGCCAGAGTTACGGCAAACGAGTGAAACGTTGCGAGAAGGTGATGTTCTGTTCGTTCGCTGACACCAGCTGCATAATCGTCATGAGCTTCCCTCCGATTGCGAGTTTCATTCACTAGCAACGGAAAACTTTAACCTTTCTAATGATATTCTAAGAGGGCGTTTGCAATTTATGGCTGTGAAGAAACGAGAACATGTCAGTCATCAGGCAGCAGGAGCGCCGACGTTCAGTTACGTTCAAGGTGAGCGACGATGTTATTTAACCCATGTCACCCTAAAATTCCCACCCCGAAATGAGTACTATTGCTTTCATTCTACCTCGACATCCTCTTTACAGTTGCTTTCAAAATGAACGCCATTTACTGACGGGGTAATGGCGAATGCTAATGTTGCGAAGGGAATGTGTGAATGTGCAATGCGATGTTTGTTATGCGCGTTATCTGCGCTACCGATAGCAAAATAGAGGAAGTTGCATGTGAATTGTTGAAAAGAAATGTGTCAGAAGACCGAGGCATTATTTATTTCCCGGGAAAGCTTGAAAACTCCAAAACGGGATAATTAATGCTCGATGGCTGACAAACTTGTCTAGCTAGATGTCTCTTTTCTCTGAGCGATTTTCTTCCCGAACAGGACTTCGACTTTCACAGAATAGGAAGCGGCCATTCAAGCAGTCCCTAGTGGAATAATTTTTACTTTATACGTCCATAGTTGAGATAATAAGCGCAGCTTTTGGCTTCAGGCCCATATTTGATTTCGATTGATGTGCTTTCAGACAAGAGTGCATCAATCCCAAACAAATATCAATTTGAAGTCGGCTATTTTTTTTAAATATTGTGTGTTCTAGTCCTCCTCCATATTTCGTACTAATTACTAGCGCTTCTTGCACAGGAGGTCGTGTTCGAAGATGGCGCGTTTCTGTGTTCTGAAAAAAACAACAAAGTTAGGAATCTTGCATAGAACCGGGAGAAATTATAACCATTCTTTCGGAACTTCCGATCGATCACACAAAATTTTAAAAAGGACATACGCGACCTTGACGATAATGCTCTTTAAAACGCAGCAAGAGATAAAGCGCCTCTAGCCATAAAGAGGTTTATCGCATATTGGCGTTGTTAGTAAAATCTTAGAAGTTCGGTTGATTGATACCAGAAACTTTTGAATCTTTTATCCATAAAATCGAGGAAACCGCAAGAATGTTTTTGAGAGCATTCTGTCTAGTGATCTTTGCTGATTCCTGCTGACTTTTTTTCATCGTAGACTCCTTCTCTACAGATCCTACTGTCCAGTTAACATCAAAAAAATCAGGCAACTCTTCGCGGTTTAGTTTACCAGCTAGCCAAGACTATTGTTGTTGAAATGCCTTGTCGGTGGTGTTATGCATTCTTATAGTGGTCTCAACCTAACATCTTCAGAGTCTGACTGTCGTAGGGATTGTAAGCTTGGATTGCACTTCAGTTACACAACGCAAAATAAATGTAGTTGTTGTACGCTTAGCTCGACTTATCGCTTATCGCGTTTTTCATCCACCTTTCTGTACCTTATATGCGAATACTAATAAGGCGTGATTTTCAAATTGAATAATTTTAACTTTTCACCTGATTTTCTTTTGTTATGCACCACATTCTTCTTTACGTTCACGCAGACTAAAACGTTTTTTTACCTTTGATGTCTCTGTGCAGTGTTACTGTGATCGCATAAAGTGAACACCGCCTTTCATGCTATTGCCGCAACATTACCAGAAAACCATAGCAACGTGATGTTAGATCTATGGATCTTTTTTAGAACTCAGAATCTTTTCCAGGCTAAACTGTAACCTTCGCCATGATCAAAGCAAGCAGATAATAACCTTTTCCTTGAATACGATGTCTTCCTAACTTAATTATGATAATTTTTGAATGCTTATACCATTAAAAATGTTCCTTATGCAATTAGTTGTTGTTATCAGAGTCATTTAAACTTCAGTTTTTTCCTTACTACTTGGTATCCATATCTGTGAGCGTTTAGAAAGAATCTATTTCTTTATTCATATGATCCTCACTAATAACATTGTTCCATGAGTTGTTTACTTTTAGCAGAAAACTGCAGACTCCGATATGGGCGATTAACGAGAACAACTTTTCGACCACTTATCATAAATCAATAATAGCATCGACGAATAGAGCTTGCATAGCAGCCGTCGGTGCTTATTAGCAACAGTGCATAACACTATAGTGTGTATGTGGTGCAGTTCAAACTAGGCCATCGAACGACAATCAAAATAGTTTCAGTTTTTTTTCTGTTGCTCTAGCACAGTGCTCTTCGTATAGGGCAGCGATTAATCTTACCCTTTTTTTTCGTATCCGCTTCGCGTTTAAAGCGACAAAATTAGGGCAACGTGAATGCTACTGTATTTTCCATTGATATTATATTTATGTGCATACCTAATCGTTGGTTTCGAAAGTCAATTTAGGAAGCAAACGCCATAAGATTTTTAAAAAAATGAACGTCTTCGTCAAGTGATGGGCTCGCTACTTTTACTGGTAACACACCCTGCGATATAGTTCACGCCGATGAAATGTTAATTCAGTTCAACTGAATTCACATTAAGAAGGCATAACGACTTTTACTTTCTCGTTTCTCGCCCTCTATGTCGTCAGCGAGTTGATATAAAGCTGCTTTTTGAGTTGGTGCAACGGGAACGGTGAGTGATTCTTCAGACGATGTTGATTCACGTCTTTTATACTACTGGTAATCAAACGATGCCTAGCACAAGGTAGAACGGAATGGACATTCGCTGACTGCCTTGCTTCTCTTGAAACAACAGCATCAGCTTTCCAGGACGTTGTTTGTTGCATTTGGTTCGGGAGTAGTGTTGGGGTGTGAAAGAGGGAATTTTCTACTTGGATGCACTTGAGAAGTGGCGTTGAGTAGCGAATTGTGAAAAGTGGAACGGAGGTGGACGACTGCAGTGCAACATTGAACAACGCTCAAGGGAATCGATAGCTATGAGGGATGCATGTGTCCATCGCGAATTACTCGGGATTTTATTCGTCGCAACATCTCACCACCACTCTCATCTAGCGTTTAGTCGTCACCTCTTCCTTCCTATCTTGCAACACTCTTACAGTTTCAGTGTCGCATACAACGCCGCTATTCGCATTGTCCAATTTGCTCTCTCGGAGCTATTTTTGAACATGACCTATATCCGATTTACGCCGTTAATCGGAAAGGTTTTTTATTTGCAAGAATTATTTGTTTGTCGTGTACAAAGGGCATTAACTTGCTAAAAGTACTCTTCACCCACTAATATTCCTGCTATGCAATACGATTCAGTTATGCACACCTAAGCCGTTTATTTAAGAAAAACTGTTTCCGCCTCGATCGTCTTATAAGAGTGTAAAATTTTTTGGTGAAATATGATTCACTTTTTTGCATCTGCCGTAACGTTTCAAAATGTGCTGAATCAAGACAGAATGCAGTATGCCTTCGTTGTTAGCTTCGATAATGATAACATGGAAACGACCAAATAATAATAGTGTTATTCAGTGGCATGGTGTTGTTTTTCGGGCATCTGTGGGGAGTATTGCACCAAAGGAGGGAGCTAGAGAGAATTCATTATCACCGAGTAGTTTTTTATCCTCTTATACCGTTTTATGCAGCGCCAAAAAATTTCCTCATTTACACTTACAAATCGGACACATCCACTGATGTGGAAGAGATGGGAAGGTGATGCATTGTTGTTGATCTATTTCGTTCCATCTCCCTTTTCTAAACCGCTTCCGCACCCAACCACCCTCCTCACGAAAAATGCTCAGCGTGCAAACGTCAAAGACGAAAATATTGGCATGCCATCGACAGTTCATATCAACGAAATCTCTTGCCAATCGCATTCTCACCTCTTTTAAGCTCCCGTAGATATCCGCAAAAGTTGGTCGTCATCTTCACTAGACGTCTCTCTATAAGTCGTCGTCCGCAGAACTAATTCGCATTCTCGAAAATATTTTATGATGGCTTTCGCTGAAAATGCAAACAATTATTCTGATAGTCTGACAAACATTGAATCTGCGCATTCCGCTCAGAACTGATTTGAAAAATTGAAATGTCTCACTAGTGTCTAAGATAGCTAGACACAGTCACAGCAATAACAATGGCTCGGGTCTAATTAGGCGAAAAGCGTTGGATTTTTAGCTGAGTTTGTTGTGTGCATCAAATCACATAGGATTTTTTAGCGCTTCTTCCTCCTCCCCACTCCTCCCCCCCCCCACCCCCCCCCCCCCCCACCCCTCCTTCCTTCCGCTCACCCCCTCCACTTCATTCCTACCATAAGCACATAGAGTGCTAAATTTCAAGACATATCGCACTTTATCCCCATGCGTGTCTCTATGGGAAACGTGCCGTTTCTTAAACAAGAAGGTGTCTTCCCATTTTGATATCTTCACATTTTTGTCACTATTTTAACGTTGTTTTCAGTGCACCTGATTATGAGTCGTGCCGAGTAACGTTTCCTTCACGCACAAAGTTGCTGCTCGTTATGTCGCTGCTTCATTATTTCCCTTTCTCCTTCAACCACCTTCCTTCCGCTCACCCCCTCCACTTCATTCCTACCATAAGCACATAGAGTGCTAAATTTCAAGACATATCGCACTTTATCCCCATGCGTGTCTCTATGGGAAACGTGCCGTTTCTTAAACAAGAAGGTGTCTTCCCATTTTGATATCTTCACATTTTTGTCACTATTTTAACGTTGTTTTCAGTGCACCTGATTATGAGTCGTGCCGAGTAACGTTTCCTTCACGCACAAAGTTGCTGCTCGTTATGTCGCTGCTTCATTATTTCCCTTTCTCCTTCAACCATATCGCATATTAGAACTGTTGTAACCAAAACTTGAAAACCTTACTGCCCAGTTATTGCAGTCGATTGTCTTCGTTGATATAACCTTTGTACTGTTAGGGCATCTCAAACTGTAGAACAGAGGTCCGTTTGGTTACTGAATAGTATCTGATTCGAAGCACATAGCATAGTGTCACTCAAAATGAGCGATGCCTTCAAATAACTAGTCGGAGAAATGAAATATATGCTCTGTCACTCATATGACAGGCAAGAAAGCAACGAATTCTGTTGGCATGACATCCACAAGATGGCGCCTTTCACTCTCGTCATGGTCACAAACGAATGTCGTAACACGCAGCATCCATGTCCATCTATTTTCAAATCCTGCTTCTTTCTTCCTCCCCCCTCATCCTTCATATATTTCGTCCACGCATATGGACCTGACTGTTTTCAGTCGCATTTGACCGAAGCGCTGTTGATTCCATGGCAAAAAATTCCGCCACCATGCACATTTTAAAATTTTGTTAGCTAGCAGTTGCGTCAACGGGGTTATCAAGATGATTTATCACAACAGCTATAATGGTATCGTCCATACGTAACCTGTAATTCGAATGTTTCTATAAATCCTGTTAGTGAAGAGCCCTCCCTAAAAAAGTGCCTATTCTCGCGACACCTTTCTTTATCGTCTAGGATGGACGCATGCTTAGCAATTGTAGAATATATTCGAGAACCTCTATTGGCTACCGCTGTTTGAAGAGCGTTTTTTTCAGGCAGTGGTTTTTAGAATGCTCTGTTCCATCAGAAACGGAAATGTAGTTTTTAAAAAGTTTCAAAAAGCACGACTCTTTTTTGAATGTAATTGGTCGAGAGAAAGAAGTATTTGACGCTCGCCGTTGTAGTGCATTGTTGTACATAACTGTCGTTGCTGCTGGCTGCTAATCTCTTTTGTCTGTCGCTCATAACATTAACTATCCGTAAAAAGCTTTCATCGATAAAAAAACAATGAGAACTTTTTGTCTTTTCTTTACTATCTATCTCGTATGTTCGAGAATCTAAAGGCGCCTAAATAAATACTCAGCTAAATTTTTGCCAATTAAATTACTGAGACTAGCACTAAAACTGGCATTAAATCAGTGAAATCACCCAACCAAAATTAATGAGCGCCATTCTGGTCGATTGTGCTCTGCATGCATTAAGCAAACCAACAATTGCGATCACTTCAAATCACAACTGCTCTCCGTACCTATGAGAAAAATCCTCAACTGCACATTAGCGTTCAGTGAGTTATGTGATCGCAATACAATGAAAATGTCGCAACGCATATGATCGACCGTCCTGATAACATTATAGCAAATACTAAATGGTCAGTTTGTGGCGCACTTCCGCCTCCCATCTCACTACCTCAGGCCAAGCACATATAGCAGCGTTATAACTCATATGAGGTTACAAGTAAATCAACTGGCCTCACCTATTCTCAGATATCCTCAAATAGTTTCGATCGCTCTAGAAAATTGCAGTTGGATATTCTCTTTGCGCTCCACCTCAACACTATCAATGGAATGTTCAGAAAATTGATGCCAATTATTTTCAGGTTATCTTTTTTCCTGTAATTAATTGCAACATGTAAAATTGCTTCTAAATAATGGAGTCATTTTCGGTCAAAACCGAAATCGATTTCCTTTGTTTTGAAGTTTTTTCAAAAGACTAAAAAGTTTTTTAAAGCCCCCCAAAAAAAAAGAAATTCAAAAAAGTTTTTCGCCTTCCCGAGCCAGGCTTACTTATTAAGATTCAAGATGCTTTAAATTGTTTATTGTAAAAGAAAAATTCTCAAACGTTTTGTCGCCGAAAACTTTGCGCGCTTAGATTTCACTTGCTTCAAGCGAGAGAAACATTTTCCATCGACGGCAGATTTGTGAATTTTTGAAATATATTCAAATAAATAGTCGTTTGCAGCAAAAAAAAGAAGTCGGTATTGCCAAAGTTCATATCGCTAGAGATACTTGCGAATTTTCTTGTAAAAATGCAGGTGTGTGTGTGTGTGTGCGTGCGTGTTTTGCGAGTAACCATATCTCGTTCTCAAACAGCCAATAATGCTGCTCTACCCGCCAAAACATGTCGCAACGCATATGATCGACCGTCCTGATAACATTATAGCAAATACTAAATGGTCAGTTTGTGGCGCACTTCCGCCTCCCATCTCACTACCTCAGGCCAAGCACATATAGCAGCGTTATAACTCATATGAGGTTACAAGTAAATCAACTGGCCTCACCTATTCTCAGATATCCTCAAATAGTTTCGATCGCTCTAGAAAATTGCAGTTGGATATTCTCTTTGCGCTCCACCTCAACACTATCAATGGAATGTTCAGAAAATTGATGCCAATTATTTTCAGGTTATCTTTTTTCCTGTAATTAATTGCAACATGTAAAATTGCTTCTAAATAATGGAGTCATTTTCGGTCAAAACCGAAATCGATTTCCTTTGTTTTGAAGTTTTTTCAAAAGACTAAAAAGTTTTTTAAAGCCCCCCAAAAAAAAAGAAATTCAAAAAAGTTTTTCGCCTTCCCGAGCCAGGCTTACTTATTAAGATTCAAGATGCTTTAAATTGTTTATTGTAAAAGAAAAATTCTCAAACGTTTTGTCGCCGAAAACTTTGCGCGCTTAGATTTCACTTGCTTCAAGCGAGAGAAACATTTTCCATCGACGGCAGATTTGTGAATTTTTGAAATATATTCAAATAAATAGTCGTTTGCAGCAAAAAAAAAGAAGTCGGTATTGTCAAAGTTCATATCGCTAGAGATACTTGCGAATTTTCTTGTAAAAATGCAGGTGTGTGTGTGTGTGTGCGTGCGTGTTTTGCGAGTAACCATATCTCGTTCTCAAACAGCCAATAATGCTGCTCTACCCGCCAAAACACCGACAAACTTTCGTAAGTTCGGATGTATTTCGATTTTTGTTCTGCTAATCGATAAAGGATTCCAACTCGTCCAGAAACGCTTAACACCTAAAAACTTTCTATGCTATATCAGCGATCCGTAACATTTAAGTCACAGATACGTGCGAAAACCTAAGCAGTTTAGTTTTGAATATTTAACATCTGTCACTGATCATTTGACACCGAAGGAGATGGTTTCCTGCATTTCAGTAAGCATTACCGCTTGTTTCTCTTAAACAAATATTCCTTATCACTTCAGGTAAAACCCCTTCTAGGCACAGTTTCTCTCCTGTGTCCCTCCCGACTAAATCCTTCATGTCGCCCATGACGTGGAATACTGTCACGATTACGCCGGGTGGCGAAGCACCCATATGACTCAAATTTTTGCGTTGAAAGTATTATCATTATTTTCTGCCAACATTCGCCGTTGGTGGAAACTCTCGTACGATGAGCGAAGAAATAGAGCAACAATGTTGGATTGTGATGGTGCGATTCATGCTTCGGAGACGCTATAAGCTGCTTGGTTGTGTAAGCAAGCGTAATCAGCTGAAAGCAACAGCAACTGG
This sequence comes from Toxocara canis, assembly GCA_000803305.1. Classification (NCBI taxonomy): domain Eukaryota; kingdom Metazoa; phylum Nematoda; class Chromadorea; order Rhabditida; family Toxocaridae; genus Toxocara; species Toxocara canis. The sequence goes on from JPKZ01000759.1 coordinate 172,927, forward strand.
CTATAATCGCCATAACGGAAGCTAACCATGCTTTGCTAATAACCACTACACAACATTCTATTTGAGCTGATGCGAAGCTGTCGCAAGTGCCCACTTCTCATCGCGCACAGCAAACATTGCTCTGTCGCTAATCTTGTTTTCCTCACCACTTTTTTTGCCATTTCATTCCATTTTTTCCTTTATTAGAATAGCTACCATATTTATGGCATAGTATTTAATGATAAGTTGTATGCTCATCTGACTCATTTGACTCATTGTAGGCTGTCACAATGCAATGGATAAACGTTTCAGAAAAAGTCAAAAATAAAGCCTGTTACTGTTTAGTTTGGCAGTTAAACTCTTCAGTACCATGTCATACCTTACTACTGAATGTTTCTCGAAATGCGATCTCACAAATTGAGTTGGTGCGGTCTCCAACGATGTGTGCAGTCATATTGCTCATTGTCAAAAATACAACGCTTCTTTTATACTTTCAATCTGTGTTGGATTATACTGAAACAGTAAGATAACGAGAGGAGAGAAACAGGCTACTGGCTAATATTACGTGCGCTTATCATTTAAGCAGATTCGAAAATATGTTGACTTTTCCTAACACGCTGTCTTCCTCCTTAGTATACGTATGTTTGGAGAAGGCTGTCTAAAATATGCCCGTTTTAATCAGGATTAACTAGCCTTATTTCAGCGTGTTCTGCGTTTTATGTTATATAACTTCAGTTAAAATATTAGAGCCTCATCAGCTCGCAAACTTAGGACGCTGTCCACATCTTTACGCACATTGCGAGCTTCATACGCGAAAATTATTCATTTAAATAAGTGTTGTGCGTTAAAAAGACACCGTACGCGCACACAGCGCTTGTCTTGCGATTTCCGATTTGTTACTGCCGCTAAATTTGTTTTCTCACGTCGTATCATTGCGTAAATCGCATATTACTTGCTGTATCCGAAAAGATAACAATATTTAATGAGGTTTATAAGATTTGTCGATTGATAGGCCTGAAATATAAGTAGACTTTGTGAAGCAGAGAACATTTAGTTGAGAGTTATTCGGCAACTGCCTCAGTGAAATGGAACCACCCAGACAGCAGCACATTTCCGCAATGCCGCAGTCTGATTGCGACGTTAACTGAGAAATAAATTTTCTATTATGTTTTCGAAATACTCCGGCACCGAGCACCACTCAACTCTTCAAATGGTCACCACTGGCAGCCAATGATTGGAAAAGTTTTCATCAAATTAGCTCTCCTATCTGAATGGTTTCTTCTTATTTTCGTCTTGTTGCTATATCGTTCTAATCGTTTCATTCGCTTTTATTCGCTGTTATCCGCTGTTCAAAACAATATCTCGACAAGCCAACAACGAATTAACTGTTTCTTGGAGGAAATTTTTGAACCTAATAAATCGATTATTTCTCATTCGTTTTTGTCAAACTACTAGATGCATAACAATACAAATAAAATGTAAAGTAAGTAATTTTGTCCACCATCACTGCTGGCAGTCGAGCTTCATATCGACTACGCAACTCGCAAATTTCATGCGTTAGACTTCATACTTTATTCTAAGAGGAATTAGCCATCATTTGGCCTAGTATTAAATGTTGAAACGCTTTCTGGAGAAAAGTGTTTTCCACTCAGTCTTCATCGGTCAGTGCATTTCCATTTAGTTTTTCTTGCTTCTTCGTTTTTCACGTTATTCTTCTTTTCATTTTCTTCTTCACTTCACTTTCCTCACTTTTCTCGGCTCGTTTTTTCGCCATTTTAGCGTCATTTCATCACACAAACGACATTAAAAATGCGCGTGCTATCTCTATTAGTGAAGCGTTTCCTAAGCATTGAGAACAGATTCGAATTATCGAATTTCTTCTTAAATCACTAATGTAAATTTGTCAAATGAGTGCTAACTAAATAAAAGAGTTCAAAGACCATATTGTCATTTAAATTTTTCGTCCGACTTTTGCGCTCCAGTTTACTGCTTGAACATCTGGAAAGCAAGAGTGCTGAAATGTAAGTAAGTATTTGTGTCAGTTAATGTGTCAGTTATTTGTGTCATAGTTGGCACTTTGAATTCCTCGCGCGGGCAGTGCAACTAATATCCGATGAACGTTGAGACCACAGTAAATCCAATTTCAGTGCAACGGGTTGTCACTCAGCAGCTCGCTTAATGATTCGTCTATTCCCGTACGTCCAGTCATTCGCACTTCATATCATTTCTTCCGGACGTTATCTAAAGCACGTTGTTCACCTAGAATCTTGCGCTCCTTAATCATACTTAGAACGGGCATTAGGGAGAATAATTGAGGGCCGGCCGGATGGGCATGTGATTAACGGACGTTATGCGAATATTGCATTACAACCCAAGCGGCTGATGCTTTCGTTGAGTGGAGACAAGCGCCATTCAGTCACTCTTCTCCTTCCACTCCTAGGCTCGGTCAGATGCTTGCGTTAGCACTCCTGAATTATACTTCGACTGGAAAAGCGATCAAGCTCGATGATTGCCATGTCCTGGCAATCAACCACACCAATCATATCAGCTTTTTGTGGGTTTCTTTTGTTCCACTTTGGTCGAATTTTTCAGGTGGGTTCTTTGATATTATTTGCCTCCACTACAAAATTGTTCCTACGACATTCACATTACCTGCTGAAAAAAAAAAATTCATATGCGCACCTCCGCTTGACGGTTTCATTTCTTTATCCAAACTCCAAATCGCCTGTTCTCTGACAATGACTAATGCGTGGGAATAAGTTGCGAACAGTATGGGACAATAGGCACTCGGGAGCCTTAGCACGCCAGTCCCTTTCACAAACTTGTCGCAAATGACGAAAATTTATGTTTTCGATGACACAAGCGGCTGGCTGTAAAACGTGCTCTATTGAAGATTTGTTTTTCTATGACGCAAAACTTATAATGAAATTAATGAATCGATTTGTAATCAGCCAGAAAGTTCTCCTACGGTTTCTGTTTTACATCACCCATCAAATTCCTGTGTCGGTAGTTCTCGGATCGCGAAAGCAGCACACAGACGGGGAGAGAGGCAGCATTCATATGCGCACCTCCGCTTGACGGTTTCATTTCTTTATCCAAACTCCAAATCGCCTGTTCTCTGACAATGACTAATGCGTGGGAATAAGTTGCGAACAGTATGGGGCAATAGGCACTCGGGAGCCTTAGCACGCCAGTCCCTTTCACAAACTTGTCGCAAATGACGAAAATTTATGTTTTCGATGACACAAGCGGCTGGCTGTAAAACGTGCTCTATTGAAGATTTGTTTTTCTATGACGCAAAACTTATAATGAAATTAATGAATCGATTTGTAATCAGCCAGAAAGTTCTCCTACGGTTTCTGTTTTACATCACCCATCAAATTCCTGTGTCGGTAGTTCTCGGATCGCGAAAGCAGCACACAGACGGGGAGAGAGGCAGCTATGGGGGCAAACGGACTTGCATACATACAAAAACGACATCGTAAAGCTCTTGAAACATGCAAAAGAACGCCATTTTCCTCGCTCACCTACAATGGTCTAATGGCTCCTAATTTTCGTACTGCCTTTCGTATGCTCTGCAACAACTAGCGATGCCCGAAAAAAGATATAAATCCCCATATTAATCGACTCATCGAAATCATGTATGCACTTCTGTCAAGTGCACAAAGGCACCGAACTGAACAGCAGGTGACTGCAGGTTACCATTAGTTTTAAGGTCTTAATTCCGTTGTTGTTCAATGCCATCTCACTTTTTCAAGGGTGATGCGATAGCACTCACCAGTGCAGAAGAATTTTGCATTTCATTCACGCACGCATCGAGAACGTGAAAGGCTTTCTAGTTCATTTTGATTTTAATTGAGGGAGAGGGGAAGGAAGGAAGGGAAGGCTGGAGCATAACGCCCTAAATGCACGGGATCCGATTTACCATGACTGTGAGTGGGTTCTGTCGTCTCATCGACAGACGACAGAACCCACTCACGTCTGTCGATTTTTTTAAATGTGAACGACAGTTCGTCTCTTTTAATGTCCATTTTTTCTCAAGTGCCCATATCGCAGCAGCACTCCTAGTTACTCACGAAATATGATGGATTGGCGAAGTTCCCTAACATGTAGAAGACTCAATGAAAAATAAAAATGCTTACTTAAGTTATGCGTACTTTGCTTCTGGCCGCGCCTTACTTCCGAGAAATCCTGCAAGCGGAGCCCTTTGTGTTGTTGTCCTGATGCTGTGAAATCGTGTACCGCTTCAGGTCATGTTTCCGGTGTAATTTTTTTAACGCGCGTACAATTAACACGAGATTATTCTTCTGGACCAAAGAAAAGTAAAACATGTCTACAGTGAAGCATTAAGAGGTAAACGCTCAAAGCCGAGATGTTTCTATGCCTCATTAAAACACTTCCTTTAAATCTTTCAAGTTTATTTCGTAACCGTTCAATTCGCTTTTCTATAAGGTCATCGAAGTGGAATAATTTATTTGTTTTTACTCCCACTCGTCCACTGATTTAAATTAAAAGTATTCGTTGTGTAAAAACGCATAATAACGAAACCTTTTGGGTGAGTCGATGCATATGTACACATAGACAATAAATGGACAGTCTCAACAATGTGTGAGAACATTGTGAGCAGAGCTATGCGCCATATAAAAGTCAAAGTAGAAAAGATTCAGCTGAAGCACCTATAAAATTGCTAGTACTAAATCTTTTCTTGTGCATAGAAATTGCTGATGACTAAACAGAACGTCTTCTGAGTATCGGAACCGTAAAGCACCTTTGAATGGTCGCTGTCATATTGGGTGATTACCGAAAAATCAACGGAGATTAAATTGCGAAAATTATTATTATCGAAAAAAATGATTACCAAAAAAAGATCAGATGGATACAAAACAGTGCACCCTAATCGTGAAGTGCACTCGACGGAGACTAAAATTATTTGATGAGACGTCTCGAATAGGAGAACATCATAATCTTTTGATGATAAATGCAACGTGATAGTTGTAAATGCGCAACTTTCCGCTCCTCAATCGATTTGCAAAAACGAAAACTTGCCATGCGCTCGGATATGATGTGATATTTTTGAAAAACGAAGAGCTGAGCTCTGTATAATCTCGTGCTTTGTCATTCACAAAATTGAGCTTTCAACAACTACCGTAGCGTGTCCTTAGTATCATATGCCAATGATGTTTTGATTCAATTTTTGGTCACTGCAAATTGAGCCCAGTCATGGTTAACACTTATAAGCAATGAATTTTTCAGATTGCCCTGATGGATCGATGTGAGTGTGTCGAGAGTAAATATAGGTCGCTTTTATAGACACATGAAATTTGAAATTCGAAGGGAAATCATAACTTCAATAGGTAGAATACCATCCTGGGAGAAGGAGCTTTAAACAAAACATTAATCAATTCCTCAATGAACGCCCAGCCAGGTCGATGACTGTGACATTGCATTTTTCGCTTTAAGTAACTGTCACATGTGTGGTATCGTCGAGAAATGTTGTAAGGGTTCTTGTGCATGTAACTGTTTCAGTTGAAGCCTATAATGGCCTACGTTTACAGATGACTGCGGCGACTATTCGAACAATTTCAAAATAAATATGGCAAATCTGGGAGTTCAGAAACGGTATTGAGTGTCATAAATTCTAAAGCAACCCGAAATTATTCTCATGTGGACTGGTTTACGATCAACAGACTCGACAGCGTAAGAACGCATTTATCATCCCTACTCATATCGAGTACCGAGTGCTATATATAGCAATATGCCCAGTGTTGAAAACGCCTTGCATGCGCAAATAAGGGCATTCTTTTACATTTTTTGGCAACTTTTAAGCAACAGTCTCTCATCCGTCATTCTTAATCAGTGCTTAATCATTTCTGGCTCACTAAACGGCCTACTTTTATATAATGGTCCGCATAGCAAGGGACACGAAAGGGGCTCTGGAATAAGAAGAAGCCTCTGTGCTCTGGCTCGAAATATCAGTCTTTGCCTCGCTTCTTAGAAGCAAAGGTTCCATTAAACGTTTCTGCTTCTTCCCGTGCTATCTGCGTGGCTGGCGAGGCAGCACCTCATTGGCTTCCCTGTCTTACCTAAATAGCGCGTGATTTTTTAACTGAATAATTCCACTTTCGAAGGAGAGCAATGATTTTCTCTCGAATAGCTGTGATGCTACTACTGTATATTCTTTTCCTCGTAATTTCGCACTTATGATTGCTCCTCTTTTCTTGCTATCACAGCTGTTAAGGTCGTTTAATAGTAGGATGCGACTGAGCAGCATAGCTTCCTGTTGCTCTCATGATACCCTCTGGATCGCAAACGGCGGAACATTGAGCATTCATATTTCATTGGACTAGCTGAAATGCAGAAAGTGATCACATATCGCCCATATCACATTTTTAGTTTTTAGTTTTGGCGGCCCTTAAACCTTTTCAACCTTTTCCAATACCGATCGGATGAAACACTGAAATTGGACAACACAAAAATCATTTACATTAAATCACTAACGACCGATTTAAACTAGCCGGTGCACTGCTGTATTCACAACATTATCTGTCCGCTCACTTCGTGCAATGTTCCAGCACTCTTATACAGAAGTATATGCTTCTGAATCTGTTATCAAAGCATCTGTTATGGTTCTCGCTCACTAGCATGATTCTTTCCACGGAGGAGATTTTTGGCTTCGCTAAAGACTTTTCGGTTTATAAACTCCATTTGCGCCATTACGTGCCGCATAACAGCAGGTAAAGTTTGTGAGGGTTTCGACTAGTTCCGGTTTCAAAAAAAAATAGGAGAGAACAAATATTTACTACGGTGGTCTACAAGTCTGGCCTGAAATATTGCCGCTGTCAATTGAGCTGTCTGTTCTATCAGCTGCAATAACTAAATTACAACCAGAGCAATTGTGAAATGAATAAACAAGTGATGATCATCACATGGTTTCGTTGCTACGAGAGAATATTGCATGTGCGTATACGACAACATATGAGTCCGCACCTAGCATGAATAAAAGAATATACCCAGCGACGCAGTCTTGATCACTTGCTCGACTTCATCACCCTCCATACGCATCGCCGCTAATGTAATTAATTAGTTCGCTATGTTTGCTGCTAGCTGTAAGACAATTAGAAGAGAATCGCACTATGGATTTATCAAAGTCAGTTGTATTGATGAAAAACTTCATCTTTAAAGATGGAAGAACTTAGTTCCGGAAAAGTAACAGCGGTTCAAGGTGTAGCTATTTTTACACGAAGCGGAGAGCAATGCTCTCATTACCTCTTTTGCACTGCATCATCTTCACTCGTACAATCAGTTACTGAATACAATTTAATTGCCTGAGATGTTTATTATGCTGATAACGAGTAAGACGATGAAAAACTTCATAGCTGAAGGTAGGCTCGAGCACGATTATAATGTGCGCCTTTCTTGACTAAAGAATAAGTAAACGAAGCTGTAGTGCTTAGCAGAAAATCTATCTTCACCATTCTGAAGAAAATGATGAATGCTTCGGCCAACTTCTATGTGACTTTTAAACTAACCACTTATGCACTCCTTAGAACGTTGTATGTTGCGCATTCGATACCGTAGGAAAGAGAAGGAAATAAAAATTTCAAAAAAAAATCACTGTGATTTATATATCATAATAGAAAAACTTATTAAATATGGATGTTATGTGTTACACGTTTTGCGATACTTTCTTTGAAAAACGTCTAATGAATGCGCAATGAGCGGACAAGTAATTGGTTAAGTTTGCAGATCAGTCATTTCATTCCAATGATGAGGTTACGTCGCTCGACAAGGGCTAAACCGCCAAAGCAGAAGAAATCCGAATCGGTATTCGATTTGGGTTCGCTTAATCGTGCACTCAAAAATACTTCACTTCACAATAATGGGTTCGTTCTCATCGCTTCGTTATTTTTCAGTCGAAAATTCAATCGACCACAATTTTTTTACGAAAATAAAACATACGAAATAACTCCGTAGGGAATGATTATTATCATGCTGTTATCTATGTCATTAAGTTTAATTTTTTCGCAAGACTATCACACTGATCTGATTCCGTTTAATTTTTTTCGCAGAAATCGTCCGTTAGAAACAAATATAATTCTTGCTTTTCTTCGACTTGCTTTTCACCGTCACACAATTTTATCGCACTCGTTTTTCGCTTAATTTAGCACCATATGTATGATCATCAAGAATGTCGCTGGGCAATATTCGTCGCACAAAAGAAGCAGAAGCACTTAGCCAGCTGTTTTCCTCATTCCTACTCCAACACCATAATTCGACTTGCATCTCGTTTCGGGCAAAGATTACAGAACATGAAAACATTTGTGTCTTCCCTGTTTTTTGTATCGAAACCGTTAGATATAATCAACGTTCATCCGGGCAGCTTAATCGCGTTTGATCGCTGTGTATATTATACATGACCACTGGCTGGAGTGACGGTTGTTATTGGTATTCCTGTTGAACAGTTATTGGTATTGCGGGGACACTTTTATGTCCGCTGCAAAGCCTCGTAAGAACAAGTGACAACTTTGTGAAACATACATAACGTCTTACGAAAGTCGCAAAGAAAACTATGTTTTGCGTTCAATTGTGATAAGTGTCATTAATCGTACTTGATAGGACCAACTTGGGAATTCTGAACTTTGATCTTGCACTATTCCCGTTTTGCAGCGCTTTGGCGCTAAAGCAACGCTAATATATCTTGTGGGATAAAAGTGTATCGAAGTGTCATCCCCTTCCCTGTTGCTTTCGCGCTCCTTACCCTGCTCACAAACTACATGCTGCTATTTACTCTCTAACGCAATTGCTAACTGCAACTATTGCTCATTTACTACTAGTCTGCTACTTCTGGTGACAGTTACTTCCAATGATACAACTGTTACCAGCATTTCTTAGCTCCCATGGTAGCGAAACTTACAGCTGCTACTGAAACCGCCTGAGATAGAAGTCACAAAGGAAGGTGCACAATTATTTTATAATCTCGAATAAAAGCTGTCGACAACAAAACCGCGCGGAGTCTTAAAAAATTTTGAGGCAAGAAGCAGTCCTCCCCTCAACATATTCCCGACTCCCAGGAAAACTGCAATGAGCACATCGCTATAGAATGGCGTTTGAAAAAGAGATGCCTGATAATCTGTAGCCGTTGCCTTGACGTACTGTTTACTCGAAGTTCGCATTAGAAAATATTGTTGTTTCAGCTCCAAATGTTTTTGTTTCATTTTTTGTTTGCGCTCTGACAAAATGGAAATTGCATTGCACTTTCTGAGGATACCATTTCTGAGCGCATAGATGTGTCTGTCTGCCTTTGTAGTGGTTGTCTGTCTGTCTCCATCTGTCTACGCAAATACTTCAACTGGGGAATGAATGAAAACAGAGTTGTGAGCTTTGTTGGGTCATTCTATACATTCGATACTCGTTTTCAAATAACCTGATCAGCCCAAGAGAAACGTTTAACTCCCAAAAAGACCAAAAAAATTTCCATTGATTTTACGGCCAGTCGCATTTTTTCACCAGTTGTATCGCAGAAAAGCAAATAATCAATGGAAGTTCTGCAATGGCGTTTGGATGTGTGTTTGAAGATGGATCTCCAAATGAATTTCGTACAAACACGAAGCAATCATTAGTGAGTGAACTGCATATGCGGTTTGGATGAGTGGAACGTGAATTTTTAATATTTGCATCCGTCCTTTTTTTGGAGTGGCCGGATCTGATGAATGAAGTGGCCGCAGGGCATATCGTACCAACGCACTCACAGACTTTTACATTTTTTGCTATATCATAAAATTAGCACAGAAAGGTTGCAAGATAGGAAGGACTTCCTCCTCAATAAAAATCATACTTCAGTGAGGCTCGGTCTAAAATGGCGCAAAAAATTTCGATTTAAAATTCCGCTGGTTTCATTCAAGGTAAGCAATGAAGAACTAACAATGCCTGGAGAATGTTGTGCGTAATGTTTCCAATAAGAAAAAAAAATGTCAATCAAAGAACTAAGTTGGAGATAGTTTTTGCAAACAAATCCCAAACTGCTTGAGACGGAATCTAGGTGGTTTTTAAAGTTATGTCAACGTCAAACCTAAAAGGCTATCCTCGAAATGTTGCAGTGGTGTTGTTGATAGAAAGTGTGTGCCACAAAAAACAAAATGAATAGCTGATATACCAACTGTAAATCGCAAACATCAAAAAAAAATTCTCACTCTTCACTATGAACGGACATTGAGAGCCCGACATGATGAGGTTACTATCTTCGCGTTGAGCCGTATGATATCAGATGCATTCACATGACCAGCCATCTTTGCAAACAATAAATGCAACACTGTTTGAAGTTGTAAGGCGATATCAAGTAACTGAAGCAGAAATCTCTCTCTTCTTCTCTCTCTCCCTCCCTCTCTCTCTCGTACAGGATGCATGATGACCATTTCAGACAATCTTGCACTAACTGTTATCGTTAACAAACATCGCCTGCATAATGAAGATGGCACTTTGATTTGTTGTTTCGGTGCCATGTGCCATCATCAGGTACACACAGCGCATGCAATGATCACGAGGAACGCAGTGGCATATTTATATAAATTTCCGGATGCACAGATTTCGGAACATCGAGCGAATGCAGTTTATAAGTGCTGTCTGGAATATAAAGGAAGGAAAAAGATTTTTAATGGAAGTTATAAAAGATGATGCATAGTTAAACATAGTTCAACAGGTGGGAAGCGCTTTTGAAGAAACTGGGAGGTTTCATGAAAGTTTTTGTGGATTCATTTTTAAACCGTCTCGGTTGGTCTTCCTGGTGATGGCGGAAGGTCTCGAACTACCCATAAGTTATCCTGTCATTGCGTGATCGGCGCGTGCGAGCAAAAAAAACACTTGCCAATTATATTTCGGGGCTAGGGGAGCTCTGCAAAATAGTTTTATTTTCGCATATGGAAGCATTTGAAGTCCTTCCTCTTGACTGAATTTGAATTTGATACCTTTAAAACCTCACTGTATTCCGCATTATACCTCACTACTATTTCAATCTTCCATCTACACAACAATAGTGGAAATGCTATGTCTGGCAATACGAGATCTCCAGCGCAATCGCTACTCGAACTAGCATGAGCACTAAACTGGCGCGAGGTATCGGCTAAACCTCAATGGCGTTTAATCTTTTTTTCTTTTCAAGCAACAGTATTTGATCATGAACGCAGTGCCGTCCACTAAACCGAAACAATCTGTACTTTTGGCTAGCGCTTACTTTGGGCCATCATTCATTAAGACATATAGCTAGAAGCGCTCAGATCGAGAAAACTGAGATGGCAAAGCTAGGACGCTATATTCGGGATGAAACAGAAACCACAGAGTAGATTTGCGTGGGACAACCGTTGCGAAAAAGACAAAGCCATTATGAGAATGTTGAGAGAATATAAAAATTTCCACTTACCTGTCAGGCGTTTATTGTCTGCTTTGCGAATTGCTCCAAACGTTTTTGTACTGCAAAAGAATGTCACTTACGCACTGGTTTACAAAGATGCATGAAAGTGACGATTGCTCTGCATCCGTGAGTTGAATGTAACGCTTAGTATAGAGCTGCTATTTGCGCTCTAGTTCTTTCTTAAACGGTTGATAAGGTTAAATGTCTAGATTAGCCGAAAAGATCTAACTGATGTGAACGAGTGGCATTATTCAGATAAGGTGCTGCGTTAGCCTGAAATGGAAAAAAGAGTTACTTTTATTGCAAAATGCAAAACTTGACATGGTTCAAAACTCGTAAATTACTCACATATTGCTTACAGCGATTTTCCTTTTTTTACAACTTCTGCTATTGGTCATAAGCAAGAGCTGGTGTGGCTTTTGCGAGCTTTGCAATTTGGTTTGCAATTTATCAGTGTAATTCTTCAATGAAGAAAGAGTGCAAGCACTAGGAATATGCTGTCTACAGGTGCTATTTCCTTATGCACAAATGTATGCTCGCAGACGTTACGCGTGAAGTGTCGAACGAAGAAAGAAGAAAAAATATTATTTGCGCTATCACACTGAGTTTAATTTCTAGCTGAGCCCGAGTTTCAACTCTGTCGAACATAAGCAACACGAAAACTAGCTATCAAATGACGTCTGAGAAAGCTGTCCAAATTCAACATGACCATAATAGCGGAATTCTTCGATGATAAGCGTTTCTCATTGGCTTGAAAAATCTTTCAATGCAAAAAACACCACCTCCTAGAAAACAGAAAAGAAAAACCCAGACTGTCCCAACGTTCAAGGGAGAGGATGAAGTAACAGCATCAAAATCAACACTCAGCTGATCACAGGTCACGATAATATCTGCTTAGATGCATTCCAGTAGATGTTGTTCTGGTGGAACCGCAATCACGACTCAAGCAGTTCGTCAGTACGCCTACAGTACAGGCGAGTGGACAATATGACATAATTACAAGCCAAAAAGTTGAATATCTTGCTCCATTTATATGCTGAAGGCAACCTCTGGGGAATTCAAAGACCCGCCCAAATGATTCCAGCAAACATGTGGAACAAGTAATACTGTTGATTCTGAACTGAACCGATAAAGCGAAGGATGATCCTTTTCTTAGGTTTTGCGTTCTACAATATGATTGCACGGAGGTATGCGCATTTTCTTACACTGCTGAATAATTCAATGAAATTATTTGACAAAGTAATACTTAAACTGCTCAGTTCTTTCACTCTCAGAAAACTGTATTGCCCACAAAACTAATTCGAACTTGCTCATTTCTTTTAATTTGCGCTGTTGTCATCTTCAGCAAATAGATCCGATGGTTTATTGTACCCTAATTGTTCCTGATCCCTAATATTCGTGGTAATTACATGTTTGTCGAGTTAACATCACCGTATATTTCACAAAGAGCACAAATGTTGTTCTGATGTTAGGTGTTGACACTGTTCATAAAAGTTACTGTTTGTGAGTGGGGTTTATCAAGTCAATCTAGCTATCTAGTGTAATGCGATTGTGAAGGAATCCGCGCTTTTTAAAAAAACGGAATATTTATTGAAAAGGGAATGAGAAATAAAAGGAGAAGCCGAAATGAGGAACAGAAGATTATTAATTGCCCAATTTTAATAATCGCATATTGATTATTACAGCAATTAATAATAATGAACAGTTAATAACTTTCCCTTCCTCATTTATTAATTTCTCGTTGATCATCAATCAAAGAGAACGATTCCTTGGCGAAATTACGGTATTCGTGTTCGTGGTAGAATCATAGAGGTCATATGAACGATTGATCTGCGTAAGATATTCTTATCAAAGCAGGCAGCCGACCATCAACATTAAGATATAAATTAGTCTGTGCTGTGTTGTTTCCATTTATGCGCATCTCGCATGGTCTGATTTCGTACAATTTTGTCTATATTTGTTCAAGTTTAATGAGATTTTCGTAGCCTCATCTGACATCAAGATGTAATACTGTGCTGAGAGACTGACCTGCTTAATGCAGATCAGTTTTTAATGGGGGGCAGTATCATTTGACCATTCCTGACAAATTAAACTAGCTGGTAGTTTTTCTCTGCCTGCTTTATTCACAATAACCTTGCTGCGTTCGTTTGATGAACTCGTTCGATGAGCTGCAGAAAGTATCAGAAGGAAACTGCTGCCACATAAACAAAAAGCCATCGCTTCTTGTCACCTTATCCAGTCTAATGTTTGATGTCATCGCAAGCCTTACTAATCTCACGCGAACATTGTGCATTTAATACGGAGATTGCAAATGAGCCTTTAGCGGTTTGTACGCCGTCATGAAAATTTTCTTACGATACCCTTACAAGCACATGCTTCGTAAACATGAGAGAAGGCCGCGAATGTTTATTTGCAACATCATGCTCATGAAAAAGAGGATTATTTGCGATGAGATCTCCGCGGTATCTGTGGGTATTATGTGTACTCAAGCCAGATGTAATGAAATCGCCTTCAGCACCAATAAGTTCCCGAGAACAAATTATTTTTCTAGCGCACCCGATATTAAAGAGCTGCGTGCTCACTGAGCATTCTAAATCGATTCCGTATTCCGCCTAGTACAGTGATGTAGTGCGCACATTGTTACGTGACGCGCTGAACCAGGCTAAGTTTCGATCCCAAAATTCTAGCGAGTACAGTAAAAGGTGAATTTTTGGTTGAGACTGAGAACGAATGACACCCAGAGACCCATCTTTCCGTGTAGGACTGCACAATGTCTGAATTCGGAACAAGTTATAGACTGACAAGCTTCATGAGTGAAAAGTTGCGGTCTTTAAAAAGAGCTCACTCAGGCACAAACATTTCTACAAGCGCTGGCCTCAATAGCCGCACAAGAGTGCACTTGAGAGTACCAAGTGACTTCTCTCAGCTGGCTTCTCACTACTAAAATGTGAATTGCAGGTTTACAGTAACCACGCAATTCGATTAGTGGTTATAGATTCTAATATTAAACTGTAAATGGAGAGTTCATAACTGTTCGCTTATAGCTGTCGTGTAATGGCATACATTCCCTAGTAAAGAGCCAAAGAGAGCCTTTAAAACTCTTCAATCAGCAAGTTAAATTTTTGAATCAGCGAACTTAACGCTCAGTGCTCGCAATTTTCAGTCCGTAATTCTGTTCGATTATGCATTTCTAAATTTTTTTTAAAATAATGTGTTTTGTGCGTTTCGCCAACAACGCTGAAGTAGCTCTTCAAATAGATGACCATTATTTCGAAAACTGAACAATCGAGTGATACCCTTCAGTAGAAGGCCGTCTTCGTATTCGTAACCTGCACCACCAAAAAATAAGCGCTCTGAAAGACATGGGCCTATTTTCAAGAAAAGTCGGTAGTTTGTTTCAGTGATACAATTGCTGGCTATTTTTTCTGCAAAAATACAAGGCCTTAAGCGACCGAGTCATCTTATTCAGGAAGCATATGAACAATTCATTAAAATGGATTAGTTTCCATGAAGATTTTTGCTAAACTCAATAAGCTTCTCAAGAATTTCCAAACACTTTATTCAATTTGTCTAACATTATTCAATATTTGTTAAAAAACCAACTGATGCGCTCTATTCGGTGAATGTTCGACTTTTCAATACATCAAACCAACCTTTATTTTTTGAATTTCCTCATATAATTTTCAGCTAAACCCAAGGGATCCTCAAATAATTTTCAGCTAAACCCGGGGAACTGGGAGGAGGGGAGGAGGAGGAAGGAAGGGGGTTGGGGGTAAGGGGCACCAGGAAACTAATGACAAGTGGCTCTAGCTTTTCATGCAATCGTTTTTCGATATCATGCGGCTATATTGGATGTAAGCTATAAGGCTCTCCTGAAACCCTGAATAATAGGCGGCTCCAAATTGGCGCTCAGCTCCACCAGCCGTTCTGTTCGTGACGATTGCATCGCAATAAGACCTTCCTTGATATGGTCGTTCTTGTGTAATTCAGTAAACAATTCCATTTCGGAAGCGCGTTGCTGCGCCAATTATTTCGACTCACTCATCGACTAATTATCTCGCCTTGTCGCCACCCAATTTTTAAAAATTATCGTGCTAAAACTTTCCAGCACTACAGAAATTATGGGAAACTAGTAGAATAATGATATTACGTACTTCTATACAGTCACCTACCACCTTCTATGAAGTCATGTGTAAAAAATTAGAGACTGTTATTTGAGATTTTATCGGGATCTACGCTCGGCATCCTCACAATGCATTATTCTCACATGCGTTTTCTTTCGATCGTTAATCACGTGTTGCTCAAGATTCTGTTCCATGAGGAATTTGACATTTCGTTATTTCCTTATCTGAACTTTAACCTAAATAGATTGCCCCATTCTTAGTGTCCAAAAGAATAGAAAGCAATATGTAACATTTCTGTAATGGAATTGTTTTCGTGTCCTTAGCTCACCGCTGCAAAAGGTTAAGTGAACTGAGATAACAAATTTAAACGGGAACAGTAACCTTTGATATGCGTTCTTGAATTTCTAAAAAGCGTTAATAGATTCGTATTGGTCAGTTACGCGTTAAGAACAGGTCGTATTCGAAAACTTGATCACAACTATATTCTGCGAAATATTTCATCACAGACGTTCAAATACGTTCACCTCAAAATTTCCGCTGCTGCACTAGGACGGCGGCAATGGTGACTGCATTCCAAATCATGCTTTTAATAAGCCATTAAATTCCATTTATTAATAATGGAAGACGAAATTTTAATAACCGACATTTGATATAACTGGAATGAGAAAATGTGCGTAAAGAGTTCTCAACAAATGAAGCTTGATGTTCAAGCGAACATAGTTGAAGATAAATTGTAGCAACGGAGTGCGTAAATTGAATTTGACGAGAGATCAAATTGAATTGATGTGGTTTTCGCCAACTGAAGGCAAATTTTGTAGGGTAACGCCTACGCAGTCGCATTCCTCGACGTTTTGCCGCATCGTTGCTTATATCGCTTCAACGCCTACTCAGCACCATTGGAGGGCCTAAGCCCTCAGCTCCCGTCCTCATTGTTTTCTTAAATGAGCAAAAGCGCCATTGTGTGAGCTGGCTGTTACCATCTTTTCCTCGCCACAGCGGGCATTTGTCAAACATCATTCTTACTATTGTACTGATGAACAAAGAGACGAATCGGTTCCTCGTGGCCAGGCATCAGCGCACAGGTGGATTCAGGTATATAATGGCAGATTGCTCTATTAAAGGATTTCCCATGTCGTTCAGAGAAATCTGCCTTCGGCTGAAGTCTTTTCGTCGTTTATTAGATTCATGGTATTAGTGATCGTCACAGGTTGGCTCAGCATTTGCCGTTTCATCAACGCCGTCGAGTGGGATTACGATCATTGCAAAATTCTGGCTTTACAAACAAAGTTCCAAAGAGTAAGAGCATGAAAAGCTATCATCTTAAGGAGCGTCAGAGGCGAGAAAATGCTGCTCAGTGAATCCAGATTGTCATATTAAAAGTTCATATTTGAAAGGGCGAAGTTATGCCAGCTTCATGCAGGGAGAAGGTGAGAAATTAAGTATAGTCAAAAGCCCAGCGCAAACATGGTGACCACTTTCTGTTGTTATATGAAAGGAGATACCGCTTTTCGTCCTCTTCCACCCCCTTCCCTTCCTCTCTTCCTTGCCTTATCCTTGCTAGTAATACTTCCACAATCATATGCTTCCACTAAGGTATATACAAAACGATGCTCTGCTAAATTCAGAAGCTTTCGATCTCTAGCCTGGCACACGTCTCGCATTACGCCATCGATATTTACGAGATGACGTGGTTTTGTTTTCAAACTGTCCTCATAGATTACTTTTGGAGCATTCGATTTTGTTTGAAAATGAGGAAAAAATCGCTACTGGTTTCTTTCTTTCAACCGTGCAGCCTTATTCATGAATCTGCAATTACCATTTCGTGCTTCTTAACCACTTTACTGTCAAACACGACTAAAAGTTAGAAGCTTGAGTTGTTTAGAGGTCACCCTGCACAGAAAATCGCTACCGCAAATAGGCCCGGACTGTGTAGCTCCTACAGCATAACTTTAGCGGATAACCGGACGAAGTTCTCTCTTTCGCCATTTCTTCAATTCAGCCTTTCCTGTTTTCTTGCTCAATTTTATTATTCTTGCGGAGAACGCTGTTAGTTTTTGTGCGTTTCGATATATTTACTCTTCGCAGGTGAATTACAGAGATGCCGTGCCTGTGCATTCGTTACTTTCAACTGGAGAACCACCTAACTAAAGCGATCAAATGGGATGGTTGTTAAATAAGACCCTGTGTCACCTTCCATAGTGCTCATTCAGCCTATACAGATACACTTGAAGCTCCATAACGTCGCCAAATTTTCCGTTACCATTCTGCATTTTACAACAAACCTGTGGAAAAGTGGGCAGTAGGCACGAATGCGTGCCAGAAGTTGACACAACATGCGCCTGCGCAGTTTCACCTTTCAGATCAGCCTGTTTTATAAAATGTTGGTAATTAATGGGAGGTGTAATAATATTTGCCCAGTGTTCGCCCATTTTAGGTTAGGAAGATAAGTTTTTTCTGCAACTCTTTAAAAAGTCGGCGGGATCGGCTCTAACATCGGTGGAATTGTGCTCATCAGATTTCATAACTGTACTTGCTTGTAGTTGAACCTCTGAAACTCTGTACATGCATATAGGACACAACATTGCGATAAAGCGCTTCGCAAGTGCAAATTTGCTGATGCCTGTATGTACGCGTTTTTAGCAGATTTTTTACGGATTACGAGGTAGTAATAAGGATGCAGAGAAGCGAATGAAGGCATTTTCGCCTGCATTTTATCACAGCTTCTTACCATCATAACCGTGGAGTCATTCTCCTGGCTACTTTCTGATACTTGTCCCACCTCCTACGTCTAATCTTCAGCAGCCATTAAAAGATGTTAAACACTAAAATATGCGCAGTTTATTTCTGCAGGGAAAAAAGCACGCTTACATGCCTTGAAATAGTTTTTTAAACCACTTCCTGAGCGACATTTCGGCTTCGCGCTCTCTGTTCAAAAACTGGGAGCAGTGGGGTACAGACAGGGGTCTGGCTGTTCTAGTAGCGTTTAGGGAAGAAGAATGGAGGGTTTATAGCACCCCAAGCAGTCAACCTAAGCCAAATTTCTTTCCCCTTTCCCTCAGTTCATCCCGAAGATATGTAGTCAGAGCAATTTTTGGAATCTTTAAAAATCCGAACCATAAAAAACCGACAAGTTGGTCAGCTTCATCCACTGCTTCGCATTCCGTTCATCATTTCTAAATTCTTTTTCTCTTCTTTTAATGAAACTCTCGATGGTGCTGTTCCTCATAATTCTTAATCGCTGAAAAAAATTGTAGCCATTCTCAAGAGGTGTGTTTCGACGATAGTAGCTAAATTAGAAAATATTGAAAAATAGGTGCTGTTGTGCGTTAGTGCCGAAAAATTTCTTACGAGGTTTCTTCATCTTTTTGCATAGAAAAAGAATCTCAAAGTAAATTGCCGTATAAAAACGGAAGTATAAACGCCGAAATGAGTAAATTGAATGGCAACTGAGATGAATGTGATGAAATGAGGTCAATTTTTAGCAAAAAGAACGCATACAAAATAAACGAGGAAAGTTGAGCAAAAAAAAGAAGTGTAAGAAACACGAATGAGTGAAGTTTTTGATCGAACATTTAGTCATTTGTCTTCAGCACATTTTTGAAGCCTTCGTTTAGTTTGACGTTTCTTAGTGCGAATAGAAGAATGTGGTGAGAACATCGTTAGAGTATGCTCAAGATTTACTTAGAGCTTCATTTTCTGCAGCATCAAATTTCGTTCGATATTACTGCAAGCAGCAACAGAAACGTCACCAGTATCTGTATTTTAAAGGACGTAAGTGTTTCTGCTCGAGAGATCGGAAATCGTGGAATTCAGTGTTGCATAAAATGCGCCTTCTTCAGTATTTTCGGCTGATGCATTTTTCATGGTTGAGGCGATCGTAAAAGAACATTTAAGGTTCATTTCTTGCCTACGGTGCTTCATAATTTTTCGCATGATTTCGCCTTCTTGCATCGTTTATGCCGCACGATGCGCTTATTTGTTTCGCTAGAAAACGACAAAATAGTGAACGTCTAAGCTGTAATGCTGCTAAGGTGAACTATTTTGAATTGCGCACGATCTTTGCTGCAGTAAGTAATAGATAGGTCATATTATAGAATGTTTAACTAATCTTCTGGTCATCGACTCGCTTCATTTGCTGAGCTTTCCACAGTACGTCCATGCATATGCTTTTACGTAAGTGATTCTTTTGTAAGAGGCAGCATAGTGCAAAATGAATGTTTTTTTAATCACATCATAAATCTGTACTTATTCACGTTCCCTGTTCATTCAATAAGGAATGCACAAAAGTTTCGAGGCCATCTGCTGTATTCGGAATTTTTTCTGTCATATGTCACCTTCACGGAAGCACATCATTTGCCTAACTATTCTAGGGGTGAACATAACAGGAGAACCACGAAGTTCTCTTAGAATACTCACACGATTAAACAGAGCAGTGAGCCGACTCAGTTCTATCATATGTCTCCTACAAATGGGGTGTATGTCACAGTTTCAACCATCCTGTTACCCGAAGAAAAGCGTGTTAAATGAAGGTTTACACGTGGATCTCTTCCTTGAGCAGTCACGGAAAGCTGGCACTTGTTTCGCAGTGAAATGACTGTCTGACTGTTAGTCCTAGAACTGCAGCCTTGTCGTCACCTTGTTTAATGACAGCTTTGAAGCGGAAAGGCTGCTAGGGTGAAAAAACCAATCGGGTATAATGCTGCCCAGAATATCCTGAATTGTTGCACTTGGGAGATTGCGAATCTCTTCCACCATGGTTGTCATCATCTGCTCCATGGTCTTGCGCATTCCTTCAGCAAAAGGAACCATAAGCTCATCGAAAGCAGATCTAATTTCAGAAGCAACTTTACTGGTTTTTGCCATTGTTCAGAAGCAGCCTCAAGTTGGAACCGAGGGAAGTATTACAGATGCAGGTAGTCGGCAGCAGAACTGAAAATTTGAAAGAACGGCGAAAGAATACAGGATAATAATTGTAAACAAAGGCGTTCTTGAGGGTAGTAGAAACAGGCGAAAGGAGAGCCGATGACCAAAGCAACCGCACTCGGCTCGCGCACAAACACAAACACTATGTGCAGTTTTCTTTATTCATGTGAATAAACACTATTCTTCTTCTTCTTCTTCAAAACCAATCGATTCAGGCATCGAGCGAACAGGTTTGGTGGATCGTGAAAGAGATTCCAAAGGTTTTGATTTTAAAGGCCTTCGAAGTGCTGAAGAGCGTTAAATAGCTTTATACGGCAACAATGGTAGCAGTACGGTGTCAGCACGTAAGCACGACAACATTGCTTAGTTGCAGGATATTTGCTTCGATCCGTGCAAACTCTCTGCCGTTACAACATTTTTCAGTTTCCCAATCGTGATTTTTTTTAAACAGCGCTGACCGAGCGTAGTTTTTCATTAGTCCCTGAAAGAATACAAGCTTACTCCTCGATAGGGCTACCGAAATTTTTGAAATACAGCTTTTCCGGCACTGCAAACAAAGTGAGTAATAAGCATCGCCGTTCCTCATCAGCTAAACGCCGCAGAACGGACCATGTTAAGCCGAAAGTTTGGCATTTTATCGGAACTTTCGGAAACCGTTCATTTGAAAAGGCGAACTTATTGGTTGATGAAATTTGCAAACCTCTAAGATTCCATCCGCTTCCATTCCTCAGTGTCAGCGTTTATAAGCAATAAAAAAACAGTCCCACTCCCGTAGGCGGTTCCTTGCCTCAACCCCATTTCCACCTAAACATATGAGAGTGCCAAAAAAAAAAGAAAACCGAAGGGATTATTCGTATGTGGCGCGCGAAATAAACGTAATTGCGAAATGCGCCATTAGCTGCTCAGAGTTTTCATCATTCTGAAGCAGCCCAAGCTTATCCAGTGGGATTGTTGTGGACTAACTGGCAGCGTTTTTGTGACACTTGATTCTGATGGCTGCGAGCAGATTGCGAAATTTTAATTATTTCAATTTTTTTAGTGATGGAGCACAGCTCCCAAACAAGTCATAATTTATGGCTAAAATTGTAATCGTTGGTTGAACTGTGGATGGATTTTATTTGTTTATATATCGCAGACGAATGAAGCAACATATCGTTGGGAAGCAGCACATTTACCATATCACTTAAGAAAATGCATCAGATGGCGATCCCACATCGAGATCATGCCAATTGGTTTCTTATCCTCAAAACAAAATTGTCAGTCATTTCCCTCATCCACCGCATCCATCTGATGTCGGTCGCCCATTTTTGTTGTCTCGAATGAAACACCACTCGGAAGACTCGAAGAGAAAATGTTTTACCGCCATCGAAAAAGTGCAACATGATCGCTATATGCCGTAACAGCTGCTCCAGAACTTTGACGAGTAGTCGAAAAAAAAAACGCAACAGTACATGTGTAGATTCAAGCGCAGTTTTTTTTTTTGAAGAACAAGAAGAAAAGAATTTCGTACTAGAAAACATGGCATAGAAAACATTTTTTAAACAGTTCCAACCAATTTTAAGTGCCTAAAGTATTCAGAGAATTTCTCTTTGAGTTTTCGAAACACGTTGCACACTCGTTCGTGAAAGGGACAAATTGTGCCTTCGGTCACGCAATCAATTCTCGCTTATCGCTGCATTAGCATTTCGTTTTGTCGCACTTTAATATCTGCCATAATTACTGTCAAGACAGCGATAGTGCGACCCGAATGTTTCGTAGTTTGCTCGTCGAGACGGCTGGCTGAGCAGCCTCGAGTCATCATAGGCAAATAAAGATTTAAAGGCCTTATTGCAGCTACCTACCACAGTAAGATAAATGTTTTTCCTCATAACCCTTCACAGCATGAATTATTTCGGTTCAACTAGCGGAAATGAACCCATATATGCAATGTTGTTCATTGAAATAAGCAAGTCATTTCGTATCGGTTACTTCAATTGTTACAATTGTTGGCTTTAGTTTGGTGATAAATTTTCGCTAACATCGCACATGTTCGTCGATGTAGAGAGAAAGTTGAATTCATAATTTGTAATGGCAAATTGCAATGTTTTTGCTTAGTTGGCAATAGCAACGTGTAACCATTGAACGTGAATAATAAAAGCGCACTGTTCAACAAAAGTTTGCAGCTAAAGCTAATGGTTTTTGAATTAGTTACCTGTTTATTATTTATGAAAAGACGCATGGTGCACTTATATCGCGTTCCCGAATAACAGAAAACAGTCGCATATTAATTAAATTTCCGCTCTTGGAGAGTATTGAACACAAGATGATCAATTACTCAAATTACTTCTCTTTTACGTCATAAGTTCACGATATGCCTCAACTTTTATCATAAATGAAAGCATATTTGTGACAGTTATGAGCAAAAGATCACGTGCGATAGTAAATAGCAGCACTCAGCATTGTTCGAAGAGTTGTTCTGCGCGTACACGGACGCCTTAGGTGTTGACATCTTTTACGACAGTTATATCGCTCTGCACCAGTGAATCCTAAATTGTTCCCATTTGGGATTCACTGATTCACTTCGCAGTTATTCGTACTTTTTTTTAAACATTCCCTCATTCGTTAACTTGCTGTCCTAAGGTTCTTGCGATTGGTTTTTGTTTTGCACAATTATAAAAAAAGAGCACTTTCTCTCCAGTCACTTTTTATTTCTTATGCGTGTAGTGGAGAATTTCCTGTTTCAGTTTCTTCTCGACTGTTAACCATTTGTACTTCTTGTATGCTGCTTCAAGTGAAACAAAAACTTACTCAACGCGACCAATCCATACCGCTGTTTAAAAGTCATTCTTGCGCTTCAGTCAAATGCACAAGGCGTTGACAGTGGCGCAGCAANNNAGCAGAAGCAAGCAGTGTCGAGCAAAAGGTGCAGCGCCTACTTCCGCTCCTTTTGGAGATTTTTTCGCCGATGCTGGAATATTTCAAAGGATATTCTGCGATAAATGGGTTCACTTAACGCCTCATTTCCCATTTTCACGACGCACAATAAAATGTTTTGAAAAAACCCTTTCTCAAAAATGTCAAACAAAACGGATTCCTTTATTTGAGGGGATTTTTCATTCACTCTATAGGTGACCACTGAATCAACGGGCGCTTTTTTTCCAGATCTCACTGCCGACACACCCAAACGTCACCGCAACGAGTTGTTATACCAGTGGCGGCTAAAGGGCGAATTGTGCACATTGTCGGTGTGTTCCAAACTCCGCCAAGTACTTCCGCATCTTCCGACGAAAGTGCGAATTCAGGTCAGTTGTCGTTTTGTTTTCGAATTGAAAGATGAAATTGTGTACTGTCTGCAGGATAAATGTGGCAGCCATCCCGCTCATTTGAAGTGGGAAATAATGAAGCTGATGTGATTGGTAGCAATAATTGATTTCGATATTTTAAAAATTCAGTAGTGGTTCACCGCCCGGAAAGACTATTGCCAATAACTGAACGTTTTTGGTCAGCTGATGTCCTGCTTGTTATACATGTTGACTGACGTATTCCTCAGATTTCATAAATGAGTTCTTAAGAATTATTGCGGTTTTGACTGATATGATTGCGGAATATTGTAGTCACATTTTCTCGAAAATTTAGTTTTCACTATTTCATTCATATAACTAAACCCAACAATGATTCTGCATCGGATCGATTGGTTTGGTTAACTAACGGAGTCAAGATTTTTAAAATTTTGCTCTACAAGGTGTGACATTTTCTCGTTTATCCTAAACAATAAAACTGAGAGAATTTTACGGAGAGCCTTTTAAGTGATCAAGATCAACGAATTCCTCATAGCGATTAGGGCTGGAGATTTCCGTCGAAGTTTTGGAATGTTCCAAAATTTTGGGTACCAATGCGCTCGAGGATACAAATTCGTCTACACTGGACTCGTATAAAGAGTAGTTAAAGGAGGCAATTCCAGAAGATATGATTACTGCAGTTCATTATTTCCAAAAAGACGAACGAAAACCGTCAATCAGATGAAAGCTGTTTCTTTCGGATTTCATTGTCACATGAACATTACACTGTTGCACTGTTCAGCATAGCATATAAGGAGTCTTTTGTTGCTGCGATATAAACCCTTGAACCACGTTTTTCTTTTGGATACGACGAGCTTTATTTTTACTAATAACGTTATAGGCTCAATTGGTACAGAGCATTTCGGTACAGTACAGTATACTGCAAAGAGTACTATTAGTTTTTCGTATGTCCATCTGATTCTCTTTCTACCGCCCGCTGAAATCTTGTGAAGCATTCATTAGAATTGGTTGCTTTGTCTTTATTTTATTTACCGTTGATTGTATTCCATAATTGTCGTTTTGAGGATAACGTAGGCATAAAGTGAAGCTGCTTTCCGTTGATTTACCACTGCTCGATTTGTCGGCTTTTGTTTTGCGCCACCAACTCATCCGATTGTTGCTGAACCGACCTAAGCAAAGTTCGTTACATCTTTTTCATCTTAACTGCGTTGACCATTTTACTAAGAACGGATTACTTCCGCGTTTCCTTTACTTAACCGAAGTTTCTCGATGCCTCATAATGTTGTTTTTGGCACCTCACGTCATCTGTTCGCGAACTGTTTCAAAATAGGCAGCGGTTGCAACTTTTTAATTGACAAAGATCGAATTTTTAGAACAACTAGGCCCTTGGACAAAAACTTGTAGCAATCAGCAGCGGCCGATGCAGCAATGACCGATGCCGATGACCAGTTTATCAAAAAGCTTTTTTTGCCTGAAGTCGATGATCACGGCTGCAGAAGCTATTTCCTTTGTGAATTCGGTGATCGCGTGGGGAGGGGGAGGGGGTGAGTGGGAAGAAGGAGTAGGGGGGAGGAGACAAAAAGCATTTCTTTTGAATTTGCATACAGCACTGCCGGATGCGTTCGTCCGTATGTTATTTTTTTGAATTCTTTATCAACACATTTAAGGAGGGCAAATTTTCGCCCGAAAATTGGTGCAAATTGTTTCCGTTTTTGCGGCGATTTAGGCCTAACTTCTCAACGCCGTCAATAGGAAGGATAACGAGTGAGGCGTGAGTATTCGAACTTTTCAATGCCTTGCTTCACTTAATTAACCTTAATGTAAGCTGTTTTTGGTACTCTTTTAGCTCCAACGGCCTCATAAAAGAGCGTTAGCTAAATCCACTGCATATGAGCATCTCTTTTTGTAGCGTTTAATGGATTAGTATGAATTTTGCGTTGGAATTGCTATTATACCTAATTTTTTGTTTAGCATGTAGAACTTCTGGTTTGTTCTGCAACATATAGAACCTAATTTCACTGCTGAAGATTCTATGTGTTCTTCACACAAACTCTTTTTGTGGACTTCAGCGTAGCCTGCTCCAACCAAAAAAGAACTGAAGCACATCTTTCGAGAATCTCGAGAGATTTTTCAGAATCTCTCAAAGGTTAAAAATTTTTCTCGTCTGAACTAAATGAACTTAGTATCTTTGTTTTTTGTGGATTTTTGAAGTCAAGAGCATCTGCTTCATTTGTAGCCGTTCTTCTGCATATAAGAATTGAGCTAAGGCTTGACTCCACTCATGAGCACCGTCTGGTTTTCATCAGTGCGAATTTTCGTTTCGCTGAGGCATTCTTTCCGATGTGATTGTGTGAATTATTCTATTTGTCTCAGAAGCTTTTGCTTCGACCATTAATTAGTTTTTCGATGTTCCTATTCATTAGCTCATTCATTCTGACAAGTCTCTGGCTTGCAAGCAACAAAGATATTATTGGAACATTGTTTGCTGAGAAGATTATTCGGAATTACCGAAGTGCTTGCGAAGTGGACGGTGCAACTGCGTAATGTTGAAATATCTCTTTCAGTCACTGGCTTTTCATTTCTTTCTTTTTTTTTTCATTAACTTCTATTCCCGTGCAATGTGATGATGAACACTGCGTTCACCTTTACGTGTGGCGGCTATGAGGATCTCAGTGACATGTTTATCATGTAAAGTGCGGCCTCGAAAATGAAACTGAATGATATGTAGTTTGGCTTCTAATAAAATTGTCTTTGTCGGTCTATAATTTTTAAAAAAAAAAAAAAGGAAACCGCATTATCTTCAGTTTCAGTTTTAGTTGCCTTTTTGGAGGAATTATTTGCATAGCTCTTAGTTATAGTTTACAGTGGCAAACCTTCATTTTGTTCGTTTATGCATCAAAAAACTTATTTTATGGCTGAGTGGTCCACTTTCGATTCATGATTGATTTCCTGCACGCGATAAATAAATTGATGAACACTGCGTTCACCTTTACGTGTGGCGGCTATGAGGATCTCAGTGACATGTTTATCATTTAAAGTGCGGCCTGGAAAATGAAACTGAATGATATGTAGTTTGGCTTCTAATGAAATTGTCTTTGTCGGTCTATAATTTTAAAAAAAAAAAAACGGAAACCGCATTATCTTCAGTTTCAGTTTTAGTTGCCTTTTTGGAGGAATTATTTGCATAGCTCTTAGTTATAGTTTACAGTGGCAAACCTTCATTTTGTTCGTTTATGCATCAAAAAACTTATTTTATGGCTGAGTGGTCCACTTTCGATTCATGATTGATTTCCTGCACGCGATAAATAAATAATGTTTTCATGAGCGTTCTTAGTTCAAGCCACAGTCTATGAGGCAGCGCATAGTTAAATGTTTGCGAATAACACGCCTTACGCCAAGCGATAAATAGTTCTAGCGAGAGAATGCAGTGAATTGCCAACAGACTTCAAAAATCGCATCGAAGGTGTGGCTGGACAGATTAGTTAGTTTCCGATTCTCGCAATTTCGCTTCACACACATCCACTAGCAGTGTTTGGGCTAATTCGCGCTATGGCTCAAAAGAAAAATGTATTAGTGGGACAATGGTGTCTTAAGACGGTATAAGAAAAGCATTCATTCATTCGTCTATTGTTTCTATTGTCGTTGGTTTGTGTGAGTTTTATATATGCGTTTTGTATTGAAAAGAAAATTAAGAGATGCTGAAAGTTTTTTTGCACTTTAAACTGACTGTGACAAAGCTTGTCGAGTTGTTGACGAGAGATCATTTGCAAGCAGCAACAAAAATTCTTCGCTTTCAATACATCGGCTTTTGCTAGATCCTCTTTTCATCAATGTGTTCACTCGCAGCATGCGAATTAAGTCACACCAGGTTCGTAAGCTAAGTCCATTACGTTGTCACCGTTTCTGATCTAATTACATCTTTTATCCCCTGTGCTTTGCCACATTTCACAGCAGAAACGTCCCATTGTTCAACTATCTTATTTAACACACACACAGTTCGATATCACACCATTGTATGCGTGTATCCACTTATGAAACGCATTCACCCTCACCAGCTGATGACGCTATATTTTGTGTTTTTGTTGTAAGGGGAGTTTGAATAAAATAGATTTCTCTGAATGAGGGGAACGGGGAGAGAGCAAGATGAGGAACGCGCGATAAATTTCAGCATTGACGCCTTGAGTTACCGTAGTCTCATGTAAAGTTACGGGTTGTTGTTATTTATACCGCGCATTTCATTAATTGTTTTACTAGTTGTCATGGGCGTTATTTCGGAAATACTTTAATGAATCTTCTCTTTCTGTCATAGAAATACTCATCTCTATTGCATTTTTATTCTAGCGACCTGCTGATCTGCTGATTGCTTCGGAAATTCGACTCTTTCGCATTGGCAACTCTTTATCGCTCTCACAGCGACGATTTCCATTAGGAGTCGAATGACCGTTCTTCACGTTAGATCAGGGCTTGGCGAAAGTTACAGCCATTTTCCGCTTCATTCTGGAATGCGGTAGACATGAACGGGAAACCGAACTCTCTTCTATCAATGTTCGTCATGCAGTGCTTCACATATTTTCCTCACTAACCTTTTCCTTGCCCTTTTGGGCTTCCAAGAGTGTTTCTGCCGCATATATGTCTATCACATTTCCTTTTTTGCTTAAGGAGCTATTAATCTCTTTTTCCGTACGAATTCTTCCCTTGGAAAGATGAAGTTAAGTTTTAATCATGCTAGTTCCTGACCCGCGAAACCGGGAATGAGTTATCAATGAATTTGACTTCGGATTTTTTTCCCAAATTTTAGTAGTATTCGTGTAAAATCTAAAGCAATTTCGACTACTTTCAAATGTAGGAATATGCGCGATTAAAAATTGCCAGCGGCAAAAACACTGTCTGCCACCTGATGCACTGTTTTGAACATCTTTTCTCCGATAGTCATAGAAATCATTTAGTCTTTTTTTTGCAATTTTTGAGACGAGGAAACGCAGCACGAGCATCTGCTGCCGACATCCTTTTTTTACTCCGTTTATAAGACGGTATTTTTTTCTTTTCTTCACCTCTCCGATAGTCATAGAAATCATTTAGTCTTTTTTTTTTTGCAATTTTTGAGACGAGGAAACGCAGCACGAGCATCTGCTGCCGACATCCTTTTTTTACTCCGTTTATAAGACGGTATTTTTTTCTTTTCTTCACATGATCCGAAGGCTTTTTTCGGCTGCTTAAACTGCTTGGTTCCTGTAAGCAGTTCATTCATTGGCTCGAAGTGATTTGCACTTGTCATTGTCATTACGTTACTACTATAACTGTTGTAAGAAAGGCTTAAGGGTGCACTGAAATATCGAAAACTGAAGGTCGTTCTTTTTGAGAAAAACGAATTCATATATCTTGTTATTAACTTTCACTTATTTCGAATGAAAAAAAAAGGTGTAACGTGCATAGTTCCCGGCTCAAGCAATTCATTTGCGACATCTCCTTTGTTCTTTAGCTCCTAGCGATGATACTCCTAATGTTATCCTTATTGCTTTTTTAATTTAACTTCCGATTTGCTTTTATCAATGGTTTTGCAAAATTCGATCATTGGGCGGCTCAAATTTCTGCTCGAAAGTTGTATTATTTGTGAGTGAGAAGCAAATGAAAAGCGGGTGAAAATTAATAGGCGTATGCACAACACCGTTTGTTTGATTTTTGCAAATCTTTACGGTTGCAAAGAAAAATTTTAACTGCAGAACATATGTCTTTACTGCGCGCCACATAATGCTTGCGCAAACAAAGTGAACTAAATTTGGAAGGAAGACGCACAGTGTAGCGTTGGGGAAGCGATAACACAAGTCTTTGTTAAAAATATAACATGTTCCTTCATTATGAAACCACCGCTAAATGGAACAGATATTTGGGAAAGTCGAGATGAGTCTCGTTGACGCTCCTTTACAATCTCTACAACTTTTTAGGTCCATGGGCAAATATGCAAATTTGTCTTTGCGAAATGCATCATGGCGCTGCATTTCCCTCTTTATATGTGCGTATATAGGTGTGTGCGTGTGCGTATGTAGCACGTGTGTATGTAGTTATATACATATATATGTATATATCAAGAGGAAGTTGTTGATAAGGGACTTAGAGAATATGGCACAAGTAACATGCTCGTAGACATCTTGTGTCAGTTTTCCTGCTCTCTAATTGTTGTTTTGCCGTTTTTTTTTTCTGTATTGTTTTATCATTCGATTCTAGTCATTGTCTTCGGCACCAACAATAAAATACGCGCGGCATTTAGCTTTGGGAATGATTTCGCAATGCAGTTGTTTCCGTATTAGCCAAGTGATAATTTCAACGAATTGAGAGCGTTTTTTTTTTCAAAGTCGTATCTTTCGGCTATCTGCCACAAGTCCTTTCCTTGTGGCGTAACACTACACAGCGCTAGGACCAACAATTGAAACGATCGATCGAATTCATTGCTATCCGTTCGATAAATGTGTGACTTAAGAAATGATTCACTTGTCGAATGTTAACATAGCATCTCGCCTTTCGTCATTCTCGTTTACACATCTAAAGTGTACTTCATTATTCCTCTACGGTCAATAACTCTTTTTTGTAGCTGTTCTAGCGCTGCCGTCTCTAAACTTCTCCCTACAATGAATTTGTGAACACAATCGAACATCGCATTATGGCACTCCCAGTTTTTTTAGTTGTTCGAGCGAAATCCAATACGTTTGTTTTTTTTCTAAATAAACTTGTGGTTGTTTGCTACGTTCGTTCGTATAAATCTTAAGTTTTTTCTTCATTGAAAATCATTGTAAGATTTAGATATTGCGCTGAATTTTCCAACAAATTCCAATTCCATCGTTTACTTTCCTCAACATATCAGTTACGATTTCGTTTATCTCTTCCTGTTTTCAGTTTTTTTTTTTGCTGTGGAAAGGGACTCAAACTACTGAATTAAATTTGAGCTAAAGCAATTTGTAATTCCATCGTTGTCAAC
Organism: Toxocara canis; assembly: GCA_000803305.1. Classification (NCBI taxonomy): domain Eukaryota; kingdom Metazoa; phylum Nematoda; class Chromadorea; order Rhabditida; family Toxocaridae; genus Toxocara; species Toxocara canis. The sequence continues at coordinate 203,605 of JPKZ01000759.1, forward strand.
AACCAAGAAAAGTGAAGTGAACTTTGAGAATGAAAAAAGCCAACACATTTTGAACAATTAATCAGGGCAAGTTGCATGAGATTCGTTGGTTGCTTTTTCATCGCAAAATCACTGCACTTTTTTCTTGGAATAGTCCTCATTTTATCATTGTCGCTAAAAAAGAAGATTACCGTATGGGAGAAAAATAGAAAGGAAAAGTATCCTTTGATAAAACGAGACATCATTAAACGACACAAAAAAATATTTACATATCATTACAAAAACAAAGTTTCACGCTAATATGGTGAACAGTGCATTGTGATGATTGAAAATAAGGCCCTAGAGAATCGAAATCATCACATACAATGCATATGAGCAAGGTATCCCTGCTTCCGGTAGTGCCTTATGTTTTCGGATTCCTTTGCTGTCAGTTTGCAGATATGTACAATATTAAAGAGAACACAAATAGGACCATCAAGGGCAATAGTTGCACTCCTAGAATAAATGACCATTATAACTAAATACAAGCAACGATCTGACTCATAGGTGAGCATAACGATAGAAATACCATTTACGATCGCTGGGTCCACTTAATCGTTTATATGAACGGAGTTACGATTTTGAATTGAACTGAGAAGCGGTTTGCATTTCTGCAGTGGTCTTCGAGGTTTTTGGTGTTTTCCTGAATGAACGAATTCGTCCTCGATCAGCCTTCCGGCGGCGTCATCATTGAAGTTGTTTGTCGTATTTCGATGTACTCATGACGACCCTTTAGATCGGATTTAAAATTCATTTCTATGCGCATTCGCAAATCTAGTTTTGCAAAGTACACCATGACGATGCCTTTCTATGCATAACTGGGTGTCCATCCATCTCTCTACTCCTTCCCGGTTTTCTCTTCGTAAGAATTATACCATCCTGGTTGGTCTCATGAATGATTTTGCCAAACCGCGTGTACATCTCCGATTGATTAGCCATTGTTTTAGCAAGTAAAAAGCCTCCAAGGAAAAATGAGTGACTCGGACTCCGCTACAGCAGAAAAATATGGACCCCGACTTCTCTGAACTTGGGCCTGGTTTCAAGAATGTCATGAACCGCAGTCAACTTCATGGCCCAAATGCCTTCCTCTGGAGTCAACCTCTTGTGTCAAACTCCGAGATCAGACTGCGAAGCCTACTCGAGAATGGCCTAGCATTGGTTACTAAAGCAGCAACACGGACAAACAAATTGCAATGTGAAATAAAACCAGTTAGCGTAGCAATTAACGTTTCTGCACTTGTCGATGGGCAAACCCACGCATACATGACGGCAGCTTTCACTAAGCGTAATTCGAGTTAAGTGGCAATGCTCTGCTTCGACGGAATGTTCAGTTTCGAAAACAGCAAACTATGTCAACTACAGCTTGTCGCCTATTGATTCCCTGATTTCTGCAGTCTCCTAAACGAAGGTTTTCTGTGCATTGCCTATTAAATTTTTCTATATTCTTCAAGCCTGTTGCAGTTTTCCCGTCGCTTTCCTTGCAACCCTTCGACGCCGATAGAGGCGTTATACACCCGTAACGATTGAACGTTTTCTTGCCTAATCTGCGAATTTTGGATTGCAACGCTCTTACGTTTCCCGTAATTGCCCCATTATTCTTTAATGTCGATGGTTTGGCAACCTTTCTTTTCGTATTTAGCAATTTGCTTGCAAAAACGTTCATAGTAGTATTATTGCGGCTCTTGTCAACTCCATTAACTTGGCCGCTACTTCTCTTGACAATTTCTTACAATATGCGTCGATGCTATGTACATAGATTGAAAGAATAAGGAATGGCTTCAGCAAAATTTCTATTTCGTTGATGCTACGAAATGTAGAAGTCCAGTGATTTTGCCAATATTAGAAGGAGAAAACAATGGGACTGAAAGGCGGTTTGAAGCAGATAATAGCGGGGCTTGTTTTTTGATGGCTGTTAAGATTAATTGCAGATGCTCAAAAACCATGCGCGTTCAGAGCTTCATCATCATGCAGTTTTCATGAAGCGAATATCTGCTAGTGATTCATAGGGTGTGAAACGTTGAGTGTCTACCTCATTCTTCGCACCTGTTTGATTAATCACAGAACCCATCACAGAACCATTTTAGCTTCATTCCATTCACATGAGTTATCCAAGGATAAGCATCGCAATAAAATAAAGTGTTCAGTACGACTCACATTAGTCCAAACACCACTTCCTTTTCTACTCTTCTTTCATATGCAGACTTTTGCAAAAGCAGTTATCCAATTTAAATTCTCATGGAAAACGAGCGGAAATCTAACTTCCCAGGACAAGATGCGCTGTTTCTTTCTCTTCCCATAATTTTCCTAGTCACTGTGATGACAAGGATTTCTGGTCGCAAAAATGTTTGCAGCAAAAACTCGAGACTGTTCTCCTCTCGAGAATGGGCGGACACAGTTATCCGAGTACTACACCTTTATTCACATTGTTATGCCTTTACTTCAGTGAGGCTGCCAGCTGCCAACAGCTTGTGCTACTTTCGTTATAAAAAGCATTATTGTCTGCACATCCCTTTCAGCATTAGAACTATTTCTCTTTTGAACATATCATCCTTTCTTTAAATCTTTCGGAATGGATTTGCCGTTAACCTATTTGTGGTCTTTCTGAGTTCTGTGAATTCATTCGAATAAGGTTCCATGCTATCCAACAGTGTTCAAATTTCAGTTGGTGGTGCATTGCGGCCCTCGCTTTCGTGTACGGCCATTGGCACATGCAACGAATCGAAAATGCATCGACAATTTACGAACTCATCAAATACAACAGATCAGGAGGAATTCACCGCCGAAGAGTTACAAGAATTCGCGCAAGCTTTTAAGGTTGCATTCCGTCTTGTTTTTGGAAAAGTTGACAAATGTCACAGTGACAGTCCCCTTGAGTGGCTAAACAAAACCGCTGTAATTTCGAAGACAGCAAAAATTGCAGCGCATTTAGAAGAATTTCAGAAGATTTTATGAAACCGGAGGCGGTAGAAATCGGAAACTCGCTGGCCTCCCTCCCTCTGTCTTTATGGATGCATACTATATGCATCAGACGCTGAGGCGCAAAAGTAATGTAATTTTGTGAAACATAAGTGAGGCATTGACGCCTGCTTACGATTATAACACATCGCTTGCATTTGTGGTTGGCTACGCCTTAGTGGTTGAAAAGTTACATATGAAGTGCCTTTGGAGGACGTAATTCTTATGAAGTATATGCAAATGACATTTTGCAACTTTCGCAGTTGAGTTGATGGTTATTTCATTAAATAGTTCATGACAATTGAGTCATTTGTTTGAGTAAATTTTTTGTGTAAAAATATTTGAGTAAATTTGAGTAAAAAAAACTAATAAAATATTTTTGTGTTTTTGCTTGCCAATGTCTGAATGGAGTCACCTGTCATACTAGCAGGTGCAAGAGTTTTAGAGGATTTTAGAGTCTCGAATCCTGAATGGACCGTTCTCGATTAAACTTTTAACTGATAATTCGTTTCAGATGTTTGATAAAGATGGGAACGGTACAATGAATATAAAGGAATTGGGCGTTGCGATGAGAACACTCGGGCTGAATCCTACGGAGGAAGAGCTATTAAATATGGTCAATGAGTATGATGTGGACGGAAATGGAAAAATCGACTTCTTTGAATTCTGCAAAATGATGAAGGAGATGAACAAGGAGACCGATCAAGAATTAATAAGACTTGCTTTCAAGTAAGCCATCATTTTCATATACCGCACATACCGTAAGCCCCCCAGTGTGTTCCTCCAGCATTCCTTCCCCATAATCCCTCTCTCCACCATCTCAACTCACCTCAGTAAAGTCTCCTTCCTAAATTCAGCATTCCATTCGGAGATGGGAGTCCACATAAACCTTCAATTCTCCTTTCTCGAACTTATTTCTTTTTTATTGGGTGGGTTAATTCAAACAAAATTTCTTGAAATTTGAGATTCAGATGTTGCCTTTGGCGACACCATTCCGCATCTCTTTCCTCTTGCACCCCTCCAGTCAGTGTCATCCCTACCTCCATGCCTTATGCCTGTCCTCTTGAATCGCCGAAGTCGGCCTTTTTTCTAATTCAAGTTCACCCTCCTTTGTTCTTGCGAACTAGAATGACCATGTGTTCCGAGAATGAATCCGAGCGTTTACGGCACACAATGGGTACGATTTTCTTGTACCGCTTTGCTAATATTTGGATACAGACTATCAGTGCTCTGATATGGTCACGCACTTTCAGTAATTTGGGCACAACCGAGAATTCAGAGCTCCTATTCGCTTCTCGAACCCTCCATGTAAACATAGAGTATTTGTAATTGATGCTGATGCGGTTATCGCTGATATTGCCACGGTGAATGCGTATTCAGGATTTGTGCACAAATCGAAAGAGACGGATGAGAGCGTTTGCTGTTCTGGCATATTGACCAATGTAACGCTCAATTTGCTCCTTCTAAAGTGCCTCACTATCTTAGGACCGCTCATGAAAATGTCTAAGTTGTAAATGAGGCGTCCAATGCATGTAGTTCAATGGCGTACACCACTTTATATCCTGTAATTCTTTGCTACACAATCTGAAAGGGCAGTCCGTATTCGATGTGGGGGATTCGAAACACTGATGAGATCGAAACGTTTTAACATCAAGTAGCATCAGTTCTATAATTTTACAGCGCCAAAATATGCTCGCTATCATATAGTTCTTTGTCAGCCTCTCACTTTTCAATTCCTCCCTATCCTTCATATCTCTTGCACTAGTATCTCTAAAGTGAACACTTTGATGGAAGAGCAATCCATCGTTCAATGCAGAGACATTCTGTGGTCTTAGACGAATCCCTTTCTGTGTAGTAGTTGTATGGCATTCAGTGATTAGCTTAGGACTTATCCAGTCACGGCATATAACCTCTGAAAATCTGCGAAATTTTCCCAAAATGAGGAAAGGAAAACCGGTTTTCAAACGTTTTTATCATCGCATTGTCGACAAAGTAACTGCAATACGTATTTAACGTCACTGCTTATTTGTGTATGGACCGCGCATGGGGCGAGCGAGTCATGAAGTAATATACAGTGATAACATGCAACAATCAGGAAGGGAGGTTTTATGCGGGTGTGCGACGCAAAATGTCGCTCCACGAGTAGGTAAAATTCATGACCATGCCAGAACCATATGTGAACTACACTCTCGCTCTGACGCTAATGGAACAAGAGGACCATATGGTAAGGGCAGTGTGTGAGAGGATGAAGGGGGGAAGGAGAGAAAGGAAGAGGCAGAAAGGCGGGAGGCCGGAGCAGGCACACAGTAGAAGTAACGTGCCTTTCTAAGAGACGGTATTTGAATTATGATTCCGTACGAAAACATGTGGAAACACATTGTAGCGAATGAAACATTTGGTGAATTTTGCCACAGAAGAACCAAAATTTAGCAAAATTCAACAAGCTTTTAGAATACAAACACCATTTCACGTACGAGACCTCAAATAAAAACGGCTTTTATGAAATGCACAAGAGTTTCGCTACCTCCGCAGCCTTTTTCTTGGTTTTGCTTTATAGCAGAATTTTGCACGCAATTTACCCATGTATAAAGTAGTATTAGTTAACAAGTATACTCAATGAGCGAATTTCAGGGTATTCGATAAGGATGGCAACGGTTATATAACTGCGCAAGAATTCAAACATTTTATGACAACAATGGGTGAGAAGTTTAGCGAAGAGGAAGTGGATGAGATAATTAGAGAAGTCGACAAAGATGGCGACGAACAGGTACGCATCATAATCGAGAGAGCAGCTGCTCGGCTGTGACGTTAGCAGAATACTGCTGTGTCGTTAAAGGATCTCAAAAAGGGCTGTTCGTTTAACTGCGGTTGGAGGGGAGGGAGGGACTGGGGAAAAATGGGGAAAACGATTTATAGCATGCCAAAAGGCTTATCGGGCAATACATAAATACTACTAGCATTGTTGGTAGTGCAGTAATTATTTGTTATTTCTGATTACCGATTTTCCTTTCCGATATCTATTTGACAGAATGCAACCAAACTAATGAAACTTCTGGTAGCGTTCGCTTGCAATTCACATGCCAAATTTTAAATATTATGAAAGTGGAAACGCATTATTGTTTTCTGCCAACGCTTTATTATTACCATTTAGCACTATGTGGCTCACATGCATATGCATTGTTTATCACCCACTTCTGATTCGCCCACAAAAACGAGAACACAAACAACGCCATATTTTCATTAAACATTTCTCTGCAATCTTTCAGATAAATTTTCTTTCAGATAAACTACGAGGAATTTGTTCAAATGATTGCGCCCATTGTGCATGATGGCAATAAAGATGATCCATTTGCTGAGCCACCGAAAGAACATACGAGTAAAAAGAACTAAAAGTGTCCGAAACAACGCAACCATGCTACTGATTCACTTCGTTCACTACTTCAGTGCTACGATTGTTGTCGATTCCTCGGTTGGCCATCAGCAGTGCTGCTTCGTTGAATCGTTGTGCCGATAAGATGAGCAACGGGTTACTAACACGCGGACAATAAGTGAGAATAGATTATGAAACGTGATCCTCGTTAACACGTCTTACGCGATTATTGGACGTTTTCGTGTTCGTTTTGTTAGACCAGTACTACTTCCACATTCTTGCCTCATAGCTTTAGCAAAGAATGAACTGAAGCATCCATCATCATCCATGAAAGTTACATGAACACAGAATTCCAGCCAAAACAGTCGAAATTGGTCTACCACGCATTCTACTGTAAACTTATTTGGGTTACTTTACGTAACTTTTGTTCGCATTGCAATAAAACACGAATGGATTAAGAAAGCGAACGCGCAAGACTGATTACATGCAGCTGATTAAGCCATAAAAAACGAGGAGAAATCAATGAAAATTTTCAGCACCGTTACCGACTCCGAATCTGTTTTGTTTGAAAAATTATATTGAATAGTTTTCAACGTATGATTCAGTGTTATTCTGCAGCTGATTTTTTAAGGCATTTTTTGTTTTTTTTTTCGGCTGGAATGCGAAATTTTTGGTTGCACGATATTCATTCCATATTTGTATGACATTCCATTTTATGTATGATAGAACAATAGCCGACGAGCTACGTAACTGTGTGCGTTTATAATAGCATAATAAATGTATCTTTGGATCACAGAATTTTGTGCGAATATTCAACCATCATTGATGTAAAGGAATGGTAGCAAATAGAAAACATAAGAAGAGCGCCGTATGCTCGCAAATACGACATATGCGCCAACTTGACGCACACGCAAAAAGCGCTTCCGTATGGCTTGCGCTATATGCATATAACGCACCTCTTACGCTTTCGATATCCTACGACATCTGATGTCATCTTCGTTGTTGCCTGTTTTTAGATGTTTTATTTGACATTGTTATGCGCGCATCGGACAACATGCGATCTCGGCGTGAAGCTCTTTTGATTTTATACGAGTGAAGGTAACATCGAATGGATCATTCATAGAGGAATATTGAGCAAATAATCATTATGATCACCAAATATCTCACCTCAAATCCACAACACTAAATTTTTCTGTCATCTCGTTAGTCACGAAGTAATGAAGAAAAACTAACGACTGCTGTGAAAAAAAAAAGCCTCTATAATTTCGATTCCTCTAAGGAAGCGTTTCTGCACATGTAAAATTGAAAAAGAAACGACGTGAACGCCGAAGCTCTCTGCTGCGTGCCGTTTGCTAAATAATGTACAAATCGATGTTGTGATTTCACTGTGATTACCGACACTTTATTCATATACTACATTTCACTATTTTATTCATAGTACGCTAACAATTGCCACACTCAATGAAGAAAAACTAACGACTGCTGTGAAAAAAAAAATGCCTCTATAATTTCGATTCCTCTAAGGAAGCGTTTCTGCACATGTAAAATTGAAAAAGAAACGACGTGAACGCCGAAGCTCTCTGCTGCGTGCCGTTTGCTAAATAATGTACAAATCGATGTTGTGATTTCACTGTGATTACCGACACTTTATTCATATACTACATTTCACTATTTTATTCATAGTACGCTAACAATTGCCACACTTTCATCATTTTTTATGGATTCTCTGCATCGATTATATATTTATTTTGTACGTGTAGTATAACTGATAATTTACTTAAGGACCACACTGTTGGATGGTGGGCAATCTTTATTCGCTCGACGAAACGAATTAGATGAAACGATTGTTTGGCTGAGCTGGACATCAATGCATTGTACCCCTGGGCTTAAGACGCCGCAGAACTTCGTAATTTTGTGGACATAAAGGAGGCAATTTTTAGAGCTAACAATTTATAGACGGACTATACTGGGTCATATAAGAGGAACAGCTCTTCACAAAACGGGTGTAAGCGTCCAGTTCATGCTAGCAAATGCTCAGTTCATGTCACGATAATTCCCTTGCGTAGTTTAGATGGCCAGTGCAATTCGCACATCTAATACAGAAGCTGTCTGCGCCATGGAGCTCCTTAGCGTATTGAAAACTGCTTTCCATATTATTTGATGTTGCGTTGTTCGACATGAGTTCCATTTGAATCGGTGTCCGAGAACGTTTGCCTCATTACAAAGGAAAACAGTAACAATCTATCCGGTATCCATTATGTCTGTTCAGCTTCTCTCATATGTTATACTCTCTTCCATTTGGACTATTTATGAAAGTTGCCCCTTCCATAAAGAACAATGCTTTTCTTAGAGTTGGTATTTATTTTCTTCTCTTATGGTTTAAATAAAAACTTATGTTATCATATGCTGAGTACTGTTCTTGAATGCGTCATCAGTGACCACGATTTTATGAGCTTTCACAATCGTTTTCGTTTTTCTTTCAAGGAAATGTGAACCTTGAGAATGCTCGAATTCAAAGAATGAAATATGAGATGCGAACTGCCAACGGTATAACGTTCACAAGCACAACGATCCAGTTTCAGTGTTAGTTGCAGTTTCTTTAGAATGTATTTATGGCACACGGCAAGACAATTCTCGTCCTAGTTCAAATTTCACAGAATTTTGAAACGGTTGACTCATGAAATTTTTGATTCCTAATGGATTTTATGTTGCACTGTTTCTTAATGAATTCTAAAGCCCGCACAATCTATACACAATAATAGATGGCGTGTAAAAATGAAATACATATGCCGCGAAAGTTACCATAAGTGGCTACATATCTTCTGATATGGCATGCAAATTCGCGCTAGCATAATTACATGTCCATTCAACGTTCACTTCCCTAACCCACACAAGGTCACCCCGGTCGGTGCAACATTGCGGAGGCGCTCTCATTACGCATCAACCATACGAATGAAAAGTTCAACGCCGATGACTTGTACTCGAACATATAGAGCTTAATAAAGTCTAAAAACAGTAAAGCATAGTATATATAATATAGCCTATGAAAACTGATGTAGCGTAACGTAAGGCGCAGTAAGAAGCAGAAAAGTAAAGAACAAAACAGTTTAAGAAATCCTGTCAAAGTGCCAACAATACTTGCTGCATGTACATTTCAATGACGGAAATGGCTTCGTTGGCAGGAATTGGCTCGGTTGTCCGAGGTTGCAGCAAGCGGGGATTGTAGGCAGAAACAGTATTTCAAGGGTGGGGATTTCCGCGAGCAAATTCAGTTCACGCGAAGCAGAAAAACTAGCCTCCTTCCCACCGGCTCTGTCAGCAGAAGTCACTCATTGAACATCACGTTTTGAAAAACTGTGAACGAAGCAGCAAACTGAGGGATTACGAGAGGTAATATGACAACTGTGCGTAAAACAAGGGCCGCAACTTCATACATATATTATCTAAAACAAGCGCCGCAACTTCATCGTATTCAACCTGGTTGTTCAAATACCCTTGTGACAATCTTTTCATTTACTTTTTTTCACTACCCCTTACTTTATATAGCTTAATTCAGTAGGACAACTAAGATTGGAACAACAACAAGAAAACTTCGAATATGTTTATTTACGCAATGAATATACCAAAGCCAAATCATAAACAAGTGCACTCACTTATAGCTTGACTTTGGTTTAATTATTATGTAAACAAACGTGTCCAAAGCCTTCAGTTTGACGTTCGTGAAGGTGAGATTACTTGACAACTTATCTGAGTAGACAATTAACTATTTATCTCAGCTGAGGCGAGTAGTAAAGCTCCTAATATTTCTCGAAGCATTGCCTCGGAATAAATTTCGTCTCCAGATTTGTTTATACCAACGCTAGCCTGAATCAGAAACTCATTTTTGCAACTATTACACTGTAAAAGTTGCGACCGGTTTGATCCGCGCAGAAAAAAAGAATCAACAACAAATATAAGACACACTGTTGAGGCGGGACGCCCAATGAAAACGAAAGAAGTTCCTAGGAAAGCCAATATTCTACCATGATCATAAGTGCCCAAGAAGCAATGAAGAAAAACTAACGACTGCTGTGAAAAAAAAAATGCCTCTATAATTTCGATTCCTCTAAGGAAGCGTTTCTGCACATGTAAATTTAAAAAGAAACGACGTGAACGCCGAAGCTCTCTGCTGCGTGCCGTTTGCTAAATAATGTACAAATCGATGTTGTGATTTCACTGTGATTACCGACACTTTATTCATATACTACATTTCACTATTTTATTCATAGTACGCTAACAATTGGCACACTTTCATCATTTTTTATGGATTCTCTGCATCGATTATATATTTATTTTGTACGTGTAGTATAACTGATAATTTACTTAAGGACCACACTGTTGGATGGTGGGCAATCTTTATTCGCTCGACGAAACGAATTAGATGAAACGATTGTTTGGCTGAGCTGGACATCAATGCATTGTACCCCTGGGCTTAAGACGCCGCAGAACTTCGTAATTTTGTGGACATAAAGGAGGCAATTTTTAGAGCTAACAATTTATAGACGGACTATACTGGGTCATATAAGAGGAACAGCTCTTCACAAAACGGGTGTAAGCGTCCAGTTCATGCTAGCAAATGCTCAGTTCATGTCACGATAATTCCCTTGCGTAGTTTAGATGGCCAGTGCAATTCGCACATCTAATACAGAAGCTGTCTGCGCCATGGAGCTCCTTAGCGTATTGAAAACTGCTTTCCATATTATTTGATGTTGCGTTGTTCGACATGAGTTCCATTTGAATCGGTGTCCGAGAACGTTTGCCTCATTACAAAGGAAAACAGTAACAATCTATCCGGTATCCATTATGTCTGTTCAGCTTCTCTCATATGTTATACTCTCTTCCATTTGGACTATTTATGAAAGTTGCCCCTTCCATAAAGAACAATGCTTTTCTTAGAGTTGGTATTTATTTTCTTCTCTTATGGTTTAAATAAAAACTTATGTTATCATATGCTGAGTACTGTTCTTGAATGCGTCATCAGTGACCACGATTTTATGAGCTTTCACAATCGTTTTCGTTTTTCTTTCAAGGAAATGTGAACCTTGAGAATGCTCGAATTCAAAGAATGAAATATGAGATGCGAACTGCCAACGGTATAACGTTCACAAGCACAACGATCCAGTTTCAGTGTTAGTTGCAGTTTCTTTAGAATGTATTTATGGCACACGGCAAGACAATTCTCGTCCTAGTTCAAATTTCACAGAATTTTGAAACGGTTGACTCATGAAATTTTTGATTCCTAATGGATTTTATGTTGCACTGTTTCTTAATGAATTCTAAAGCCCGCACAATCTATACACAATAATAGATGGCGTGTAAAAATGAAATACATATGCCGCGAAAGTTACCATAAGTGGCTACATATCTTCTGATATGGCATGCAAATTCGCGCTAGCATAATTACATGTCCATTCAACGTTCACTTCCCTAACCCACACAAGGTCACCCCGGTCGGTGCAACATTGCGGAGGCGCTCTCATTACGCATCAACCATACGAATGAAAAGTTCAACGCCGATGACTTGTACTCGAACATATAGAGCTTAATAAAGTCTAAAAACAGTAAAGCATAGTATATATAATATAGCCTATGAAAACTGATGTAGCGTAACGTAAGGCGCAGTAAGAAGCAGAAAAGTAAAGAACAAAACAGTTTAAGAAATCCTGTCAAAGTGCCAACAATACTTGCTGCATGTACATTTCAATGACGGAAATGGCTTCGTTGGCAGGAATTGGCTCGGTTGTCCGAGGTTGCAGCAAGCGGGGATTGTAGGCAGAAACAGTATTTCAAGGGTGGGGATTTCCGCGAGCAAATTCAGTTCACGCGAAGCAGAAAAACTAGCCTCCTTCCCACCGGCTCTGTCAGCAGAAGTCACTCATTGAACATCACGTTTTGAAAAACTGTGAACGAAGCAGCAAACTGAGGGATTACGAGAGGTAATATGACAACTGTGCGTAAAACAAGGGCCGCAACTTCATACATATATTATCTAAAACAAGCGCCGCAACTTCATCGTATTCAACCTGGTTGTTCAAATACCCTTGTGACAATCTTTTCATTTACTTTTTTTCACTACCCCTTACTTTATATAGCTTAATTCAGTAGGACAACTAAGATTGGAACAACAACAAGAAAACTTCGAATATGTTTATTTACGCAATGAATATACCAAAGCCAAATCATACACAAGTGCACTCACTTATAGCTTGACTTTGGTTTAATTATTATGTAAACAAACGTGTCCAAAGCCTTCAGTTTGACGTTCGTGAAGGTGAGATTACTTGACAACTTATCTGAGTAGACAATTAACTATTTATCTCAGCTGAGGCGAGTAGTAAAGCTCCTAATATTTCTCGAAGCATTGCCTCGGAATAAATTTCGTCTCCAGATTTGTTTATACCAACGCTAGCCTGAATCAGAAAGTCATTTTTGCAACTATTACACTATAAAAGTTGCGACCGGTTTGATCCGCGCAGAAAAAAAGAATCAACAACAAATATAAGACACACTGTTGAGGCGGGACGCCCAATGAAAACGAAAGAAGTTCCTAGGAAAGCCAATATTCTATCATGATCATAAGTGCCCAAAGCTTAAAGAATTCGAATTTACTGTTCGAATGAAGATTTAAACACTACGGCACGCTGCCGTCCTGAATGTGCACTGACACATTCCGAAGGACGAATCATTCAAACCCCTCATATGTGCAGTTTTTTGAACATACATTTGGTTAGTACTATTGCCTAATGTCGATTGCTCATTCCTTGCAAGACATCATTAATAACAATAATGTTTCTGCGGCTAACACACAAGCGTATGATCGCAATGATTTGTGTGAGAACACGTTGACTACATTGTGACGCCTATGAGCGCATGATTCTCGAGAAGGTCACAAGCGAAGAAATTGCTGGGTTCAGCGACAGACAAGTTTTACATTCAATGACGTCATTGTGCTTACTACCTACTGACTCCACTGTTTGTTTAGAACAGTTTGCATTGCAATAAATTTCAGTGGATACGTTTGATAGCTTAACTGGTTCCCGTCGAAGAATGGGGCTCCCAGCTCTACCTAGCTGCGGGCTTAGAATTGACAGTTTTGTTCCCCACATTTTAGAGACATCATCTGCCGCAAAAACATACCTTGAAATATCGTCATTATCCATACAACGGGAAACGTGGATAACGACCGCCACCTAAATTCAATAACAATACATGAATCATTCGACCACACATAAACAGCTTTCCACTAAGCTTTGGTCATTTGCGGATGAAAGTTGCAGAATCCGACAAAAATTGGGAATTTTGAACTGCAGAACTGTTATGAGCTGCACGTTGTGATTTTGTATCCAAAATATGTTACGTTAATGCATCGATGTTGTGAACGGTTTGATGCACGAACTCTAAACGTAAGCTAGTAGTATCGAATTATTGAGGTTCTGCTGGAGAGTGCGAACAGCGACAAGAGCGATGCATGTCAAATCAACGAGGAAACCCACGTTTTCGAGCCAAATGCCTAGAACCCGTCTCGGAGCTGTATGATCTCTACAGAGTGCACGTGGGTCGACTCTGGGCGTCCTGAGATGGGCTCAGCTATCCGTTCGTTTTTGCAACAAAAGCGCAATTTCGATAACTCGAACGTCGAAAATTTTGTGTTTGCTTCACTCTAGTGTTCGTTTTAGGTAAGTCCATTTTCAATGTAACTACGTTGCATGCTTACTCCTCCTCTATTATATCTCAATTAAGGAATGATATGATTAAGGGATGATTATGACATGATGAAGGATTGAATAAGTTTTTATTTGCACCGTAACTGAAGAAAACGAATACCAACTCCAGCAAAAACATTATTCTTTATGGAAGGGACAACATTTAGAAATGACCTTTATCGAAAAGAATGTAGCACACGAGAGAAGCTATGTAGTCCTACTGAATACCGGATAGTTACTGTTTTCCCTTGCAATGAGGCAAACGTTTTCCGAAGATGCCAGTTAGTTTTCAATCTCATTGCAAAAGATAATCACTTTACATGTAAAGGACGCAAATAAGAAAAAGGTCGCAAAACGCGACGATTAGCCAAATGTTTAGAAGTGAAATCTTAAAACGGTCATAGTTCATGGTTCTTTCTCGCAGTTCCTATCGTTAATCTATCAGCCATACGTCGAAAAACACACAGAAAAAAATCGAGATATTTTTGATATGATCGGTATAAGCAGAAGACTACATCATTGTAAACACCAACGCTAGAAAATGACGAAAGAACACAGCTTCTCCAATTCTGAGCACCACAGTCTGTAATGCAAAAGTGCTGGCCCCACCTCTGCAACAGGCTGCTGTTGTTCACCAAACCGAGGAAGCCACTGCGTTTCCTGTTTGGAAACCCGGTATTTTTATTTTTGATTGCTCCCACTACATTCTTCTTTCAGAAATTAGCGTGCACTTTCTGAAATCCAACTACGCATCCAGCTGGCGGAGGAGAGGAGACCGGGAGGGAGGGAGGGAGAGTGGGAAAGAGAAAGTTGTGATCGAACGGGAATAAATAAATGCGCCGGTGTTTCAAAGACTACATCATTGTAAACACCAACGCTAGAAAATGACGAAAGAACACAGCTTCTCCAATTCTGAGCACCACAGTCTGTAATGCAAAAGTGCTGGCCCCACCTCTGCAACAGGCTGCTGTTGTTCACCAAACCGAGGAAGCCACTGCGTTTCCTGTTTGGAAACCCGGTATTTTTATTTTTGATTGCTCCCACTACATTCTTCTTTCAGAAATTAGCGTGCACTTTCTGAAATCCAACTACGCATCCAGCTGGCGGAGGAGAGGAGACCGGGAGGGAGGGAGGGAGAGTGGGAAAGAGAAAGTTGTGATCGAACGGGAATAAATAAATGCGCCGGTGTTTCAAAGACTACATCATTGTAAACACCAACGCTAGAAAATGACGAAAGAACACAGCTTCTCCAATTCTGAGCACCACAGTCTGTAATGCAAAAGTGCTGGCCCCACCTCTGCAACAGGCTGCTGTTGTTCACCAAACCGAGGAAGCCACTGCGTTTCCTGTTTGGAAACCCGGTATTTTTATTTTTGATTGCTCCCACTACATTCTTCTTTCAGAAATTAGCGTGCACTTTCTGAAATCCAACTACGCATCCAGCTGGCGGAGGAGAGGAGACCGGGAGGGAGGGAGGGAGAGTGGGAAAGAGAAAGTTGTGATCGAACGGGAATAAATAAATGCGCCGGTGTTTCAAAGACTACATCATTGTAAACACCAACGCTAGAAAATGACGAAAGAACACAGCTTCTCCAATTCTGAGCACCACAGTCTGTAATGCAAAAGTGCTGGCCCCACCTCTGCAACAGGCTGCTGTTGTTCACCAAACCGAGGAAGCCACTGCGTTTCCTGTTTGGAAACCCGGTATTTTTATTTTTGATTGCTCCCACTACATTCTTCTTTCAGAAATTAGCGTGCACTTTCTGAAATCCAACTACGCATCCAGCTGGCGGAGGAGAGGAGACCGGGAGGGAGGGAGGGAGAGTGGGAAAGAGAAAGTTGTGATCGAACGGGAATAAATAAATGCGCCGGTGTTTCAAAGACTACATCATTGTAAACACCAACGCTAGAAAATGACGAAAGAACACAGCTTCTCCAATTCTGAGCACCACAGTCTGTAATGCAAAAGTGCTGGCCCCACCTCTGCAACAGGCTGCTGTTGTTCACCAAACCGAGGAAGCCACTGCGTTTCCTGTTTGGAAACCCGGTATTTTTATTTTTGATTGCTCCCACTACATTCTTCTTTCAGAAATTAGCGTGCACTTTCTGAAATCCAACTACGCATCCAGCTGGCGGAGGAGAGGAGACCGGGAGGGAGGGAGGGAGAGTGGGAAAGAGAAAGTTGTGATCGAACGGGAATAAATAAATGCGCCGGTGTTTCAAAGACTACATCATTGTAAACACCAACGCTAGAAAATGACGAAAGAACACAGCTTCTCCAATTCTGAGCACCACAGTCTGTAATGCAAAAGTGCTGGCCCCACCTCTGCAACAGGCTGCTGTTGTTCACCAAACCGAGGAAGCCACTGCGTTTCCTGTTTGGAAACCCGGTATTTTTATTTTTGATTGCTCCCACTACATTCTTCTTTCAGAAATTAGCGTGCACTTTCTGAAATCCAACTACGCATCCAGCTGGCGGAGGAGAGGAGACCGGGAGGGAGGGAGGGAGAGTGGGAAAGAGAAAGTTGTGATCGAACGGGAATAAATAAATGCGCCGGTGTTTCAAAGACTACATCATTGTAAACACCAACGCTAGAAAATGACGAAAGAACACAGCTTCTCCAATTCTGAGCACCACAGTCTGTAATGCAAAAGTGCTGGCCCCACCTCTGCAACAGGCTGCTGTTGTTCACCAAACCGAGGAAGCCACTGCGTTTCCTGTTTGGAAACCCGGTATTTTTATTTTTGATTGCTCCCACTACATTCTTCTTTCAGAAATTAGCGTGCACTTTCTGAAATCCAACTACGCATCCAGCTGGCGGAGGAGAGGAGACCGGGAGGGAGGGAGGGAGAGTGGGAAAGAGAAAGTTGTGATCGAACGGGAATAAATAAATGCGCCGGTGTTTCAAAGACTACATCATTGTAAACACCAACGCTAGAAAATGACGAAAGAACACAGCTTCTCCAATTCTGAGCACCACAGTCTGTAATGCAAAAGTGCTGGCCCCACCTCTGCAACAGGCTGCTGTTGTTCACCAAACCGAGGAAGCCACTGCGTTTCCTGTTTGGAAACCCGGTATTTTTATTTTTGATTGCTCCCACTACATTCTTCTTTCAGAAATTAGCGTGCACTTTCTGAAATCCAACTACGCATCCAGCTGGCGGAGGAGAGGAGACCGGGAGGGAGGGAGGGAGAGTGGGAAAGAGAAAGTTGTGATCGAACGGGAATAAATAAATGCGCCGGTGTTTCAAAGACTACATCATTGTAAACACCAACGCTAGAAAATGACGAAAGAACACAGCTTCTCCAATTCTGAGCACCACAGTCTGTAATGCAAAAGTGCTGGCCCCACCTCTGCAACAGGCTGCTGTTGTTCACCAAACCGAGGAAGCCACTGCGTTTCCTGTTTGGAAACCCGGTATTTTTATTTTTGATTGCTCCCACTACATTCTTCTTTCAGAAATTAGCGTGCACTTTCTGAAATCCAACTACGCATCCAGCTGGCGGAGGAGAGGAGACCGGGAGGGAGGGAGGGAGAGTGGGAAAGAGAAAGTTGTGATCGAACGGGAATAAATAAATGCGCCGGTGTTTCAAAATGAACGTTAACGGCGGACCATGAGAACGAGAAAACCTTAAGATCAAAACAGATCACGAACAATACACACTAATGCTGCATGAATTCTACCTTAACAAACAATGCACATGAACAGATACATCCAGAACGAATAAATACTAAACGAGAAAATTCCATGAGTCAGCGCAGTTCGATTAAAACGAAAAGAACACTTCAGCTAAAAAAAATAACGCTTCCTCCAATCGAATCAATAAATTTGGCAGTTAAACATACTTTACGAAAAACACCGAGCATTCGGGTGGATGCGAGGAAGAGTGGGTAGAAACAAAAGCACATCGGTTACCGGTGTACTCTTTGAAGTATAACAGGTAGCGGAACGGTTAGGACGACCTGGAGCGGTCCCAGCACAGAAAGATGGAATGTGTGGGTCAGCTCAGTCCTCCATCAAATTTGACTTAGTTGAATGATTCTTGGACCTGAGAGAGATGCTATCGCTGTGCTCTAGTCCATCAGCGTTCCTACTCTCCGCAACCATAGTGAGAACAACTTCGAACAAACGCCACTCATCATCGTACGCTCGTCTTGCATCGTTCAGCTGCAATACCCATTCTTTCTCACGTCAGCCGCTCCTGCTTTTATAAGCACTAAAAGCGTGTCCTATCTTTTCGAATATTCACCCTTAACCCCCCCCCCCCCCCCCCCCCCCCCCCCCCTACC
>JPKZ01000760.1:0-17714 GCA_000803305.1 Toxocara canis
TCATGTGAAGGTTGTTGCATTTGATCATAGCATTAAAAAACATTCTGTGCGCAGCAACGAAAATATCTCTGACAGCGTTCGAACCTGATCACCTGATCACCAACCTCGCTAGGGTTGAACCAGCGATAATTCGCACAAGATACAAGCGGCATTCGAGTACAGCATGCGACCTTCAGAAAGCGTCTAATAGTGATCGAAGAGTTTGCAAGTGAGTACTTCAGGAGAAGTGCACAAAAGTGTCAGCGCAAGTTCCATAAGCACACAATATTCGATAAGTCATGCTCATTCTACACACGTTTGCGTCTATATCACTTAAAAACCACTTATTTAATTGTCCTTCCCCTACTTGACACCCATCACATCTTATTTGTCCGTCCTTCAGCTTAACGGTACCATACCTCTATTTGCCGCGGAAGCAATTCATATCGATAATGTTATCCTTTACTTCGGATATTACTACCCAACCACTAATCCCTTATCTCGGATTTTACATAAGCACTTACTTTTTATTCCTGATATTACTTGAGCACTTAATTTGAATGTCCAAAAGTACTTTCAATTATCGATCCTTTCTGCGCTCGTCTGCTTGGGAAAGGAAGAGAATTAACTGAGTTGTAGAGTGCAAACAATTTATGCCAACTTAATCTACAAATCAATTCAACACTATATTGTACAACGCAAAATCCAATTATAAGACATTTGATTTTAAAGAAGAAAAAAGTAAAACATCAAACACGACAAATCGGTCAAATATTTAATGAGGACAAAAAACGGCAATAAGAAGCTCCTCTACTTGACTGAAAACGATTCCTTCAAACTTTCATTCGCCATCTCTACTTTTTTTTTTTCCAAACAGAAAAAGTAATATACTTCTTCTTGCGGACATGATACAAGTAAACATATAATCCGAGGTTATTCGCTATCCAAGTACTCTCCTACACTCTCAGATTTTCCACTTCCCGAAAATTTTTCAGTCTGGTCACCGTATAAATCAGTATCTTATGGGCGCCGTTTCACTTCCGATCGCTCACGTCCCCTGATATTTTCCGATTTTTCTACGGATGGCATTTCACTACGAATCGCCTACGTCTCCCAATATTTTCAAATTCTCTACGGTTGGCGTTCCATTTCGAATTGCCGACGTCTCCTGTTATTTTCTAAACCTCTCACTTACTATTTTTTTTCGCTTTTAATAATTTCGCTTTCCGGTAATAACATGAAGTAAATAATCAATTCGAAAATGAAAGAAACAATACCAGAAAGACATGGATAACGGCAGTACTATTCATATATATGATGCGCGACGATTGTAATTACATATAGATAAACGATGAACGGCTATGTAAAAGTGTGGTGCATTGCCCCAATTGAGTGGACAATAAACGAATACACTTCAGTTCTTTCGAACATTGCCGCTTTAACTAAACGTCAAGCATTCGATAGACTCTTTAATTTCACTACCCTTTGATACGAATAACTATTGGCCCTTAAGATTTCCTCCATTGAAGACTCATCATATTACTAATTTAGTCGATGAAAAATCGGTTGCGAATTCTTCACGTTAAGACGAAATAAAGAAGTTGGTCACAAAGTGAAGTATCCTGAATAAATAAGAGCACAAATTGCTTTTCATTACGCTTATACATTTGATATCATTTGCGCATAGAAAGATACCCTCATCATATTTCTTAGTGTGGAAATCTAATGACGTACTATCATTCGTTTACTCCATTTCTGAACAACGATTCCCGATCGAAGAAATTCTAAATTGTTGTTTATATGAGCCCATGTTCCCTTTAGCTGCTAGCCAAAACACATTGTTATATGCAATAAAAATTCCAACTAAAACGATATAATCGAGCGCATAAATTTGACCATATTTACAGATACGTAAGACTGCAACTGTGAGTGAAAAATTATGGTGCTCCAACGACACATTCCACTAGCTCCTTATTTCATTCAATAGGCACTCGAAAAAGAAAACAAATACCTATTTTCCTTATCATAAAACACTGAATCATTAAGTAAAGTATTTTTGCAAAACAAAAAAAGAAGACAAGTTATATTTCTAGATGGAAAAATTTAAAAAAATACCTTAGGATGGCCGTTCCCTGTTTCGCCAAAAAAAACAGCTCCCTGAACACGCGATAAGAGATGAAAGAACTTTTATGAGCCCATCAAAGCGATACCCACAGCAGAAAAGCACTAATCCAAACGAAGAGCGATAATCTCCTCTAGAGTCTAGTAAAATGTTTTCGTATCGTAACGATCTATAAGGGTTTGCTCAGAAAGTATCGTCGACTAAGGATGTTTGATTCGAAAACATTATCTTATATGTACCCCTGCAAAACAAACGATAAATAGCTGAAAAGAAAAAACAACACTACCTATGGCAAAGTAGGGAAACATATTGAACGATTAGCGTTTCTGGGAATCTGAATGGGAAAAAAAAAGAAAGATGAAAATTTCGGTTACGATTTCAAAACTTGTACAGACCACACATTAGACAACAATATTTAAGTAAAATTTTTTGAATAAAAAAAACACATCACAAAGATCTCACATAAGAGAAACAACAAAAAAAAACAAATTCTGATTACCAATTATAACTGTACATCTAACACCGTATAAAGTTATTAAAAAGATGTTAAGCGATGAAATAAACATATATCATTGCAGTAAAGAGTAGATCGAACGAAAAGACTCTCGGTATAAGCTTTCAAAGTTTTACAAAAGCATTTTTCGTTCTTATATTTCAGTATCGCTAGAAAACATGCTAATATTTTTGCGCATTTCTGCTCCTACATATGAAAATGGATATCAGCTTAGTAACGAAATACATCACATTATGTGAATGATTGACTCAATGAATGAATGATGGAATCGAAAATGTGCTCAACTCTTCTGTTCTAGAACTGAAAAAATTCTCATGTTCAAGACTACTGAGATCATTAAAGACCAATTCCAAAGGTAAACAACCTTCGGGTCTATAACCAAGATACTCTCTTTGAAAACCGATCTTGTCCCCCTCTCCTTCTATCGTCTGAGTAAACTAAACCATCTACCTACTTGCCTGTTAAAGAATGAATGAGAGATAAATTAGGAAAAGTCAGCCATTTGAATAGGACCCTCTTTGGTTTGAGGTGGCGTTTCCGAAGTAGACGGATGTGGAAAAGGTGACCCGTACAATTCGGCGGAAGTAGTTGGTTCCGGTGAACGAAAGAGATTGACCGCTTCTGTATCCAACGTTCGTGACTTTGGAGAAGTATCTTCAGAAGCACTTCGAAATGTCAAACGTATTCGTCGTGGTCCATTTTCCGCTCCGCCACCCGGTCGAAAACATGAGCTGAGGCCACCAAATGATTTCGTTTTATGGAGTTTAAATCGCTTCAACTCGTTTCGATATGATGGTTCTATCATCGGCACATAACCTGGTGGATCGCATAAGCGCTAAAAATCAAACTCCTTCTTATAGAAACTATGAGCATTGATTGCAAATGATAGATGAACTTCAAAATGTTGTATAAGGCGCTTTTGTGTTAGACATTTCGTTACTATCACATGTGACAAAATAACCGAATTTGAGCAATAATCGGTAAATAATTTCCTGTAATATTTCCATTTACACTAGGAACATACTTGCTTATTCGATTAGCAACGATCGTAATAACTGGAACTTGTTCTTACGTAATGTACCAAACTTAAGGGCAATCAAGGAATCGATAGTCGACTCGATATATCATAACGTGATGGTGGGGAAGTGGATCAGCAGCTGCAAAATGAAGTAGTGGGATCGGACGCTGCTGAGCGTGGAAGCATATATTTCGCACTGAGGCTGCGCGTTCGCAAACAGTCGTATTTTTTTACTTCAAAACTATGAGAGTGGTCGATATCCTTCTCCCCTTTCTTCGACAGTCCTGTTTTCGCCCCAAAGGAAAGGGCAGAAATTCGATGAAGGTAACACGCGTGGAAATTCAAAACGTTTAAAATTACGAGCATTTTCGTAATTACGAGGTATACCAATTCATATGATGCTACCAATAAGTGTCGTACCATCTTGTCTCTCCCTAGCAAGAGAAATCCCTTCCCGAACCTTCTGCTCAAGAATGAAGCGTTAATGCGGTTGAAAAATTGGTCAGCTTATTAAGGAAAAATACAATTTGACCTTGCTGCTTCGAATAAGCTCTCGTTTCAGAAAAATCCCACAAAATCCAAGGAAGAGGCATTAGAAGTTAAAGTACAATCGCCCAGATAAACAACTATCATAAACGAACCGCGAATCCATCTTGTTTAAAGAACTTCCTATAGCCTCGATCGAGAACGTAAATCTCTTTGTAGTCCACATCCGGATAACGTGCTTCATTCCTACACCTGTCGTATTGACGCAAAGCGGCCGCCCTGTAACAATACACAATCCCTTTTGGCTTTCGGAAAGACAATACTTAAACACTGATCTAGTCATGAAGCAACTGGGTAATAACGGCACGAGATCAAGAGGGACGACGACTGGAATCCATTCCGTACTCTCTTCCCCTCCCTTCTAAATGCACACATATATATATCCTTCAACTTTTTTCAGTACATCAAGCAGCTGGATGAAAAAGATCTAACAACGGTTCATGATCTCCGTCCTTCCGTTCTCCAAAAGCGAGCCGCCCAACAGCTAGATCACTATCCAATTTTTCATTACCCATAAACAGCTTTAACGTCATATGCAATCGTATGAGAAGATCGAATTTCCTTTATGAAGTTCACTTCATTTTCAACAGCATTCCGAAAATTGAAAAATTTTGGAGATAACAGTTCACTGACGAGAGGCCGCATGAATTAATCACCAACAGAAGTCACTGCATAGTGATAAAAAACAATAAGAATAACCTTGGTCACATTCTCTACGTATACACGTCGCAACCACTAACTAGCTTCTATATAGGCATTGTCGCCTAACTCAAACAACCATCATGGTCTATTCAAAACAAACTATGATAAATTTCGATACATCTATAAGAAGTCTCAACGTCTCCATTGCGCTCCAAGGTCAATCAGTTCTTTTATCGTTTTATGTGCAACACTGATACGCCGTACTCACTACGGAATCAAAATGCCTTTTGGGTTCAATGGGTAAGACAAAACAGACATTATCTGTGCCCTATAAAACTTCATCCCGACCTGGAGGGGAAAGGGGGGAGAGGAGGAGGGAAGAAAAGAAGAGTGGGCAATCAGTTTCTTCTGTAAGTTAACGACCAACATCCATCAGTCGCAAGCAACCGCCGACTGGGTGAGGACAGAGGACAGAAGCTAGGGAGGAAATGGTATAGTGAGTGCTTCGTTCCTAGCCGAGCTATGAGCGTTGTTCGTTTATCAAATAAACGAGGAAGAATGCTTGATAAGTTTGCAAAAATTTAACAACTATATGATATGCGTAGAATTAGCTCACATTGCCGGTCCACGTTTCTGGGAATATTCACAATAAAACACCGGAATTCTGCGTAACATATCGCCGAATTGGGTCGACGAGCTCGGATAAAAGACCTCTTGCAGAAGAGATGGATCGTGTAAGTTTATCGCACCCTGAAACAAAACGATATTGGTGCGAATGACTGGAAAATTTTTTAAACGCTCGGCTAGTTATCGCTCCAAGTGCTTAATGTTCTAACTGGTCGACAACAAAACAATGATTTTGTTATATTAACATTCACTTTGACAAGGTTGCCGAGGTCGAGATAAAAAGAAAAACGATTTGTATCACTAATCTTCTTGAAGGAATCAGAGTAAGTAGAAAAGCAAAATAAAAAAAAAATCTATTTAGTATTCATTCGGCGTGATATGCATCACATAAACGTCATATGCACAACTGCATACCATCAGTGCAAATAACTGATAGCGATAACAAATACACGGTGTGATTGTTCATATGGCACAAGAGTGGGGGGGGGGGGGAGATGCACAAATTTGGAGCGATAATAATTTAGTACGAGAAAAATGAGAGAGCATTTATTGAGTGTTTCCTGTGTCAAAAAGTTTGATGAGAGAAGGCGGCGATCGCTCACTATTAATTCAGTTTTATCCATCTTCATGCATTCATTGAAGACGCTTTCGCCATTGTAATCGACTGCTAGAACGCCGTATTGCTCGTGTGATTTGTTTAAATTGATTCAAACGCCAAAAAGAGCTATAAAATAATGAGCTAGTGTTAAAACATGCACATCGTTTAAGGTTATCAGTCATGGATAAGCATCACTTGATTTAGTTAATGAGAACGCTTTTTTTGGCGTAAAAACCAACATTACCAGACAACCCTTTTCGCCTGAACCAAACTACGCATAACTTTTAAATCAAGCCTATAGTATCAATGCTTCGATGAGTGAAAACTATTATTATTTGGCATAACAAACTCTCGGTACTTCCATTAGGAGAAAAAGAGAAAGTTTTTTGTCAGTGAAGCAGTACAACACGTTCCCGAGACATGTCGAAACTAACAGGATGAATTTGAAACGCTTTCCCCAAAATTTTCAGGACTGCAGTTAGCCAGCTAAAAGTACTGGAAAAATTCCTTATAAATAAGAACAAACGAATCGAAAAGATAAGCGAAACACAAAAAAGCAAAAACGGTTAAAATCTATAGACGATTTCAATACAGCTAAAATGCCCGTTTAGCAAAACGCGGCAACGGTGCTTACCCTGATATGTCCCCCGTTATACTCATAAGGGTATCTGCAATCGACAATAACGAATTTCTTCGTAAATTCAGCGACATCCATTGAATCCATCAGCTCTGCCAGTGTTGTCCCGTCGATACTTTTGAATGCAACCGAGTCAATTTGAGGTTTCGAGATCGTCCGCAATGAGTAATCCTGTTCAACGCAATCGATTTGTATCATCAGCGTTTTAAAAACAAAAAAAAAATCGTTAGGTCACTGTTTCTGAAGCTGGTTGAAAAGCCAAAGGAAGGCGAAGAGGGGGTACTACGTAAAAAGCAAAAAGAAGACATAAAGCAGAAAGTTTCAGCAAGAACGATGCCGTCAAATTCGGGATTTTTGGAAGTTATACGTAATGGTCCCCTCTTCAAGAAAGTCCGGGTTTTAATGACGCGTTGGGAGGTATTTTAATCGGAATTGTGACTGGCAAGAAGTCTAAAGTACAAATAACAATGTGAAGAGTAAAAACAACCATCGTTAGCCTAAAAGAATTAAGAGCAGCGCTTTCTAAGTTATTCTCTAAGTTAGCCCACGTTATATAACACAGTCCCGGCGAGTTGTCTTTTTTTATCCTGGATAAATCACCAGAGAAATAAACCACTCCAGACAAATGGAAAATGTTAAGAAAGTAGTCATATCACATCGGATTTTCACCTCACAAAAAACTATAATAGCTCATGTCTGAAGACATATGATGAATATCGACTCAGCAATTATCGGCATACGAAGGAAACGAAAAATAAATCGGCAAGAAACTCTTTTATTCTCTTTTGCTATTGTTGCTTCATCAAAAGATATTTAAAGAAAAAGTCTGGCAAATGTTGGCAAAAGAAATCGAAAACTGCCCTCACAAAAAAACTGGGAGAAAATTGCATGTAGCAAGGTTTAATTTTTTCAAAAAAATGCCTAGTCTATAGTCGACAAAGGTAAACTCGCCCCCTATTCATCTGCAGATAGTTTGTTTCGGATCAGTGCGATCGTTGTTCCAAACAAGTATCGAATCAAGATGAATGGTAAATTGGCTAACCACATGAAGTAACTCGGGCAATAGATCGCGAGCGTATCTTCCACTCTCGATATAACCTGTTGACTGAACGCGCATCAACGAAATCGATAGCTGACCACTATCACATTCTTCGTTCTGCAATTTTGATGTTTGCTAATGATTATTAGCTGCATGGAATCGTTTTGTTATTAACTGCTTATTCAATAATTAAGCAAAACTTAGAAACATTCATGTCTCGTACCCGAAAGCACTGCACATTTTTTTTAAAAGATAAAAGCCTTCTCTTACTTTCAGGTATCAGAAAACGGGCAAGGCCTAGGCTGCTGGGAAAAAGTTCAGCAGAATAAAGGGGTGGAAAACGGAAAGCTCTTTTAAGTGGAAATAAAAAATAACGCCGAAAGGCAAACAGCCCCGCATACAACAGAAAAGAGGGGAGGGGGGGGGGGGGAAGAGATGACAGAAAGCATGAAAGTATTTTCTTTGACTTTTACTCTTCGTTTTGTCATAAGCGTGACTAGAAGACTAGAAGTAAAAGACCGTGCAATTCATTCAACTCAGATATACTTCATATGTGCTACAGTGCAATGGGTGAGACTGCTTAAAAATCCCCTCTTCCCCCTCCCCCTCTAATATCAACACAAATAAAGAATCAAAATAAAATGAACTGAACCTCATCAAGCATCGAGCATATTACTTCACGCCGTCTTTTTTCGACCAACGATTCAGCTCGACAGAATCGTTTGCGACGTATTTTTGCCTCACAGAACGAAGCGTGGCGCGGTAACGACTCCATAGAATCGGAGCTTTGCGAATGTTGCACAACCTCATGGAGATGATGTGAAGCACCAATATGTGTTTTTGGTGACTCGATAAATTCCAAGCTAAATACAAGCATTCAGTTCTTCTGGTTGGTTTAATTAAGACATTGGCGGCCAACCTAAAATGGAACATTCCTCAGAATTGTCTAGGAGTTCCGGGCTAAAAATTTTCCCAGCGAGCATTACTGCCATTAAGAATCCTTGCCCCTCTACGCCACCTTTCCTTTTTTCACATGCCTCCTTTGGCTTAAGCACATGACGCTATCATGCCATCGGACTGCTTGCTATCTTAATATCAGTAACTATCAAATCAAAGATAATCACTATACGATTGGGGTAACAATGGCGGATGGTGGAGGAAGCCTACAACAGACAACTAGGAAGCATTCGAATAACATAAACGGATTCTGTGTAATGGCAATTTTGATTCGTCCATCGAGAAGGAAGCGCGATTACAATTACACTTTGCATATATATATATATATATATATATATATATATATATATATATATATATATATATATATATATATATATATATATATATATATATATATATATATATATATATATATATATATATATATATATATATATATATATATATATATATATATATATATATATATATATATATATATATATATATATATATATATATATATATATATATATATATATATATATATATATATATATATATATATATATATATATATATATATATATATATATATATATATATATATATATATATATATATATATATATATATATATATATATATATATATATATATATATATATATATATATATATATATATATATATATATATATATATATATATATATATATATATATATATATATATATATATATATATATATATATATATATATATATATATATATATATATATATATATATATATATATATATATATATATATATATATATATATATATATATATATATATATATATATATATATATATATATATATATATATATATATATATATATATATATATATATATATATATATATATATATATATATATATATATATATATATATATATATATATATATATATATATATATATATATATATATATATATATATATATATATATATATATATATATATATATATATATATATATATATATATATATATATATATATATATATATATATATATATATATATATATATATATATATATATATATATATATATATATATATATATATATATATATATATATATATATATATATATATATATATATATATATATATATATATATATATATATATATATATATATATATATATATATATATATATATATATATATATATATATATATATATATATATATATATATATATATATATATATATATATATATATATATATATATATATATATATATATATATATATATATATATATATATATATATATATATATATATATATATATATATATATATATATATATATATATATATATATATATATATATATATATATATATATATATATATATATATATATATATATATATATATATATATATATATATATATATATATATATATATATATATATATATATATATATATATATATATATATATATATATATATATATATATATATATATATATATATATATATATATATATATATATATATATATATATATATATATATATATATATATATATATATATATATATATATATATATATATATATATATATATATATATATATATATATATATATATATATATATATATATATATATATATATATATATATATATATATATATATATATATATATATATATATATATATATATATATATATATATATATATATATATATATATATATATATATATATATATATATATATATATATATATATATATATATATATATATATATATATATATATATATATATATATATATATATATATATATATATATATATATATATATATATATATATATATATATATATATATATATATATATATATATATATATATATATATATATATATATATATATATATATATATATATATATATATATATATATATATATATATATATATATATATATATATATATATATATATATATATATATATATATATATATATATATATATATATATATATATATATATATATATATATATATATATATATATATATATATATATATATATATATATATATATATATATATATATATATATATATATATATATATATATATATATATATATATATATATATATATATATATATATATATATATATATATATATATATATATATATATATATATATATATATATATATATATATATATATATATATATATATATATATATATATATATATATATATATATATATATATATATATATATATATATATATATATATATATATATATATATATATATATATATATACATTTTTAGGAAAACTTAGTGGTAAAGCACCGAACGATTCCACTCAGGCATATCGTTTCCAAACGGTACTTACACCACGTAAAGCACAGCACAGTTAGAGTGACCAAGAGTGACAGTGATGCCCAGGGTTGCAGTAACTACGTCGGACGTGAGGCGGTGATCATGTCTACTGATCATTAATTCACCTCCGCAGTAACTATGAATATGATCACGAGTCGTGATCACCTTGAGCAGATCACGAAAAGTGATCACCATACGCAGGTCATGACCTTCGAAATAACAGTGCAGCATTCAGTGAAACACTACAAGCATATGTACTTCATCATCATAGACTAGTATTCATGGAAATTTCTCCGTAGTTAGTTGAGCGTATGTATGCTTCATTGTACATGAGGTTGACCAACATTTCGCTTACAGTCGGCTGCCTCGAAGCCAACCAGCTGAGCAATGTGCTTAAAAGAAAGAACTACTTGAGTGGATAACTTTTAAGTGGCGTGTCCTTTTCAAAGAATCATCTAATAAGCACATGACAACAGCGAAACTACACATTAGTTCGCTGCCAGAATCTCTCGAATAAGACTTTAAGGAAAAACTCGTTCACGTGGAGGCCAAACTATGGACGGCAGAGTGACAAAGACATTCACATGCCTCCTTTGGCTTAAGCACATGACGCTATCATGCCATCGGACTGCTTGCTATCTTAATATCAGTAACTATCAAATCAAAGATAATCACTATACGATTGGGGTAACAATGGCGG
The DNA here is from genome assembly GCA_000803305.1 of Toxocara canis. Classification (NCBI taxonomy): domain Eukaryota; kingdom Metazoa; phylum Nematoda; class Chromadorea; order Rhabditida; family Toxocaridae; genus Toxocara; species Toxocara canis. The sequence continues at coordinate 11,787 of JPKZ01000760.1, forward strand.
ATGGTGGAGGAAGCCTACAACAGACAACTAGGAAGCATTCGAATAACATAAACGGATTCTGTGTAATGGCAATTTTGATTCGTCCATCGAGAAGGAAGCGCGATTACAATTACACTTTGCATATATATATATATATATATATATATATATATATATATATATATATATATATGTATATATATACATTATTTCTGCCACATTTACCGTTTCCATTTTTTTTGAGTTTTGCCGAAAACATGGCTCCTCGTTTCGAATATTGAAGGTACACTAACCTCCTACTTAAATACACACTCAAATTTCACATGGTACCCTTATTCATAGGTGCTCATCAGATTGTCGTACTTGCCGTTCAATCGCTGAAGAAGCATTTACGACAGCAAAAGAGATCCAACCTGTTAGTCACATCTCCCAGAGCTTTACGTGGCGTTGTAAGGAATCGAGCTTTCTCGCTAAGCCGTCGAAGCTGTTGTTCGGTTTCTTTCTCTGCTTCGGTGAGATCATTTAACGACTCGTTTAATGCAACCTCTTCCATTTCTTCTATCAAATCCGGAAGGTCCTATAAACAAATGCCTACCCGAACATTTTAAAATATTTCTTTCAAAAGAAGTTTTTTGTTTTAAAAAGTTTTCTGAAAATCCTGTAAGAAAATCCATGACCAACTAAAACGCAAAATGTTGTAGGCCAAAATGTTAAACCTCTAAGGTCAAATTCATATACCCGATTTTGTGAACAACTTCTGAAACAATCTTTTGATTGTTTTTCATTGCTTTCCTATACTACTACAAATAGCAACATAAACTTCCATCGGCCCTTATGCTTGCATATTTTTTTCCCCACAAAATGTACGCTCTCATATAAACTCTTTCTTCATATAGATAGGTTGTTCACTGCCACATGGAACTGTCACTCTCAACGTGTTCATCGCTAAAGACTTCATTATAATTGATATATGAAGCGGAGCGCAAATAAAACTTTCAGTCTTCAACTTATTATCTATTGATACCAAAATTACTAAATTCGTGTAAGTAGTAAAAGTCAGAGTTACTCCTAGGAAATCGATCTAGGGTAGTATTGTAGGGAACAAATAGTGAAAAGAAACCATTAACGTCTACAAAAAAGTGCGAATGAACGACAGATGAAAAAACTGCCATGCCACACCTAGCGATCAGCTTTATGGCTCCCACATGATTACTTCGCGGAAACTTCATCAATTTTAAATATGAATTAAAAAAAAAACATTTTCGTGTTTGTTTTTTCCCTTCCAAAGCGAGGAGGGATTACAATAGGTAACTGATATGGCTGTAAGATTGCCAAAATTTTGGACAATACATTATTCTTAAAAAGTGAAAATAATGCGGAAGGAGATACATGTTTAGCTGTTGGTTGCATCATGATTACGATAAATAGTAATTCATGCAGCTTTACAACTCATCGCCTCTTTCCAGGTCTTGCGATGTACACTCTGCAAACGCACACCGTTGCCACATTGTTTCGAGTGTACGATAGCACAGTGGTTTAGCGTGAAGGATGGCTGGTTTAGTAGTTTTTATCAGCATGAAATGCGCCCAACTTTGGCTCTCATAGATTGACGAACGGATTCCATTCATCGAGCTAAGCGTACGCAGTAGGAAGTTGACCGTACCATATCTCAGCAATCGTCACCTCATCAGAGATACCCATAACATATCATTCGTCATGAACTGTGACAAAATGTCTGTTCGAAATTCAGCTAGTATTAAAATGCATCATGCTTACTTACTTTTAGCTTCACTTGTATCACTCATAGGATTCAAAACTTTTTTTTTTTTGGGAAGAGGGAATAGAAATGCGCGATGAGTTCAGTGCAAGAAAAATTACCCTTTGCTCACTCATTTTCTGAAGCCATGAATGTTTTCTGATTGATGAGAAATCATTTTCAGCTGTTGGCGTATCGATCTCCATACACACTCCCGAATCTCTCGAGTCGGTATCCTCTTCACAGAACTGATTACATCTTAGCGATTCGGATCGCGAACTAGCATGCATCCCTTAAAAATATGGCGATAAAAGTAATGCACGTTGTCTAGTTAAAGGTGCAGCGTATCTTTCAGGTAACATTTTCCATACAGCAAGAGTTGTTCAAGGCTAGTGTTCCGAGCGTATATCGATCCGTTATGTGATGCCCACTGAGAAGTATTTCCTTGTTTTCTTCTCTTTAGATTTTCAATCGGCATCCCCCCCCCCCCCACCCACCAAACCCATCCCTTTCCTAGCCAATGTGCTCCCCCAGCTAGTCAGTCCCCAGTTCTTTCCAGGGAACTGTCACTCTCAACGTGTTCATCGCTAAAGACTTCATTATAATTGATATATGAAGCGGAGCGCAAATAAAACTTTCAGTCTTCAACTTATTATCTATTGATACCAAAATTACTAAATTCGTGTAAGTAGTAAAAGTCAGAGTTACTCCTAGGAAATCGATCTAGGGTAGTATTGTAGGGAACAAATAGTGAAAAGAAACCATTAACGTCTACAAAAAAGTGCGAATGAACGACAGATGAAAAAACTGCCATGCCACACCTAGCGATCAGCTTTATGGCTCCCACATGATTACTTCGCGGAAACTTCATCAATTTTAAATATGAATTAAAAAAAAAACATTTTCGTGTTTGTTTTTTCCCTTCCAAAGCGAGGAGGGATTACAATAGGTAACTGATATGGCTGTAAGATTGCCAAAATTTTGGACAATACATTATTCTTAAAAAGTGAAAATAATGCGGAAGGAGATACATGTTTAGCTGTTGGTTGCATCATGATTACGATAAATAGTAATTCATGCAGCTTTACAACTCATCGCCTCTTTCCAGGTCTTGCGATGTACACTCTGCAAACGCACACCGTTGCCACATTGTTTCGAGTGTACGATAGCACAGTGGTTTAGCGTGAAGGATGGCTGGTTTAGTAGTTTTTATCAGCATGAAATGCGCCCAACTTTGGCTCTCATAGATTGACGAACGGATTCCATTCATCGAGCTAAGCGTACGCAGTAGGAAGTTGACCGTACCATATCTCAGCAATCGTCACCTCATCAGAGATACCCATAACATATCATTCGTCATGAACTGTGACAAAATGTCTGTTCGAAATTCAGCTAGTATTAAAATGCATCATGCTTACTTACTTTTAGCTTCACTTGTATCACTCATAGGATTCAAAACTTTTTTTTTTTTGGGAAGAGGGAATAGAAATGCGCGATGAGTTCAGTGCAAGAAAAATTACCCTTTGCTCACTCATTTTCTGAAGCCATGAATGTTTTCTGATTGATGAGAAATCATTTTCAGCTGTTGGCGTATCGATCTCCATACACACTCCCGAATCTCTCGAGTCGGTATCCTCTTCACAGAACTGATTACATCTTAGCGATTCGGATCGCGAACTAGCATGCATCCCTTAAAAATATGGCGATAAAAGTAATGCACGTTGTCTAGTTAAAGGTGCAGCGTATCTTTCAGGTAACATTTTCCATACAGCAAGAGTTGTTCAAGGCTAGTGTTCCGAGCGTATATCGATCCGTTATGTGATGCCCACTGAGAAGTATTTCCTTGTTTTCTTCTCTTTAGATTTTCAATCGGCATCCCCCCCCCCCCTCACCCACCAAACCCATCCCTTTCCTAGCCAATGTGCTCCCCCAGCTAGTCAGTCCCCAGTTCTTTCCAGAAGTCTATCTCCGACCTCCATGATTCATAAAAACGTAAAAAGCAAAATCGAAGGGTTCGATTAAAAGTCAATCCCTCGATTTTCTTTCACTTTTCGTTATCTCTTCAGATGAACTGCTCCCAAACCTTATAGTTGGGGTTCCTAACCAGGCCAAAAGTCGCGCAAAACAATGGCATTTCACTGATAGCCGTCTTTTTTCATTGTACGCTGATCAACACCCTGTCTGTGCCTTTTTATGATAGGCAAAAGAAAGGTTGTCAACAAAAAAAATCAACGAGGGCTATAGCAGAATATTATTTATCAATAGAGATGATTGTAGTGGTATCTAGAAGGTTATGGCATTCATACACACGTTAGCTATATGTGGTCATTTTTGAATAAAAATTATCATCTGCTCGAAACGATTTCTCGTTGCAGTTACCTTCAGAACACCGTTTATGAAATGACAACACAATGCAGACAACCTTACATGAAAACAACATTAACAAGGCACTCATCATTAATTCGGTGTACCGCAGTTAGATGCGTCAAGCTTTGACGTTTATTTTTTCGCTCGTACCAGACGGAAGCTCGTTTCTCAAATTGTATGACTCTCGAATTTTTTTTCTTCACGTCTACACGGAAAATAAAAAATGCAATTTGGAAGGACATGCTATTAGAGTACGAATACCTCTCATACATAGAAGTGAAGAGGCAGCGGTCAAAAATATTCTCAACACCACCATTCGAGAGAAAAATCATTGTAAAAAGCTTGTGATTAGCAGTTTCGAGAACTGAGGAACTGTTCATTTTTGGTACTAGTTGTTGAAGGGGTTGAAGTAGTGAATGTGAGGATAGAAAGAGAACAATCTAGGGAACCGTTGAAAACCCGCATTTCAACAAATTCAGAAGAATCATTGCTCGAAAGCTGAACGCGTCAATCGTCAAATGAGTGAAGAAGAACCGCAGCTTTATTAGCCGCATTTGTGGTACGGTTTACATGAGGCACGATTTGGATAGAGAAAGTGAAGCTAGCAAAAAAAAGAAAACAATGATGACGAGAAATATAACATTTGACGGATCGATGAGGGCGATATTTATGTGTTGAGTGGACATGACTGTAACGACCCAGCAGTGAGAAAAACCCGCAAGTAATAATTAATCGTTAAAATCGTCGTTGGCTAAGTTACGGGTTGAGCAGCAGTTTGTTTATTGCAATTCGTTAGCGGTTTCTTTTTGGGCAGAAATGTTACCCGTAGGGTCCTCCTACCTGCTATCACTGCTGGAAAAAAGTCGTATCGCTTGTGAGAGAAAAGAATCTCATTTTAATGCATCATGGAGTATCCATACTTTATAAGGCTTCTCTGAGGAAATATCTGGATGAGTATTGCCCTAACACGTCAACTGGAAGAAAGATGAGGAACCATCGAATGACCGCCAAGAAGTCTTGAGCACATTCCTTTAGATTTGTCTAAAACAAAACATTACCTGTATTAAATGCGCGTGAGAAACATTTAGAAGTGTCGGCATACAATTGTAACGCATGTAGCGCCAGGTTGAAGTATACCATATTTGATCATAACAAGCATATTGTATGCACTAAATGTTTTTGAAGGGTGGGGGGGGGGGGGGCAGTAGCTCAGGGGTAGGGCTTTGTAACGCATGTAGCGCCAGGTTGAAGTATACCATATTTGATCATAACAAGCATATTGTATGCACTAAATGTTTTTGAAGGGTGGGGGGGGGGGAGCAGTAGCTCAGTGGTAGGGCTCCTGCTTCGTATGCGGGAAGACCTGCGTTTGATTCCCAGCTGCTTCCCACCATACCACTGACAGACCAGCTAGCTGGTGATACTTAACAACAAGCTAAAACAGCCAAAGGAACAGCTGTGCTCGGCGTGCTTTGCGTCTCAGTAACATCGAGATATGGCATTGAAGACCCAAGCGATCCTTGAATCTTCGAAATATTGTTAGGTGCAGTAATAATAACAGGCGCTTTTCTCATTAGCTCCATTATGTAAGTGGCGTTGTTCTCAACTGTTTTTGTTATTGAACGGAGTTACGGATAACGTCTTTCAAAGTCCAAATTTTGAGAATCCCATTGTTTGTAGGGAACTTTGGTTTTTTTTTTCAATTTAAGAACTGAACGCGTTAAAACTGAAGAACATTTCCATAACAGCCGTTTTAAACGCTATGATCGGATAGCTGATCCTAGAGATTGTCCCTCCCTCTCCCGCCCTCTCTCCCCACTCCCCCC
>JPKZ01000760.1:23252-35642 GCA_000803305.1 Toxocara canis
TAAATATCAAACAATAAGTAAAAAATATAAAATGTGAAAGTGCAACGATATTGAGCCGATTGATCATTAGGTGATTAAAAATCACTGCAAGAAATAAATTCAGATAAAAACGATGCAATGAATGCATGCATAAAAGAAAAGCACAATTCCCACGGAATTAATTGAATTGCGTTAAACAGGTCAAATTACAAGCCGTATAAAAAAGGACATAGTCATTACCGATTGACTGATGGGTCCCCTAACCTAATTTTCGGTTTTCGGTGTGGATGTACCACTGATCAAGGCTGTGATTGATTACGCGAACAGTGCAATAAAAATAAAACGTCGAATGTGTTCGACGGATCCAGCCGTGTGAACTTGTACACAGACACAGATACACATACATACATACACAGACAGACACACATACACACATATATGCACACACGTACAGACCCAGACACACACACACACGTACACAGCGTACGTATACTGAAGTCTATGACAGTGCTTAGGAAATTCACTTAATTTTGATTGTATCTCTTTGCATCATCTTTGTACTGCCGTAAAGGTAGTCCTTGCCTATCGATCAAATAAAAGATTCGATTCGATAATTTTTCCCTAACTCGCTACAATAGTCATTTCGTTGTTCTTCTTAATTCTTTACACATAAAATGCGAAGTCAAGAAACATTTAAAGTATAACAACTGCATTAAATTCTTTCTGAATAAAATGAGTGAACTATTTTGAGGTTGTAATCACCTTTAAATTATCTGCATTACATAGATAAGTCGAGCGACATGAAACTCTCTTAGAAGCATTTATGGACGATAACATCACGGAAACGAAGGAATCACCAGATGTACGTCCCACATCGAATGAAAGCCTTTGCTTGTAATCTATCCTTATATGGAATGCATAAACGTTCAGTACAAGAATAAACCCTACAGGCTAGAATTCGAGCAGCAAATCGAGCTGAGAGGGCGAAATTATTGAGTCGTTTGGCTGCATTTACAATTTAGCATACATGAGCAATGAGCACCATGGTTGCCTGTAGCTAAGCAATCTTTTTGAGAATGATTACGGCCGACAACAACAACCATCGATCATTGCAGATTAATTTTCGGCTTGCATTTCTTCTAGCCACTTTCCTATTCGCCGTTTCGCCTGTAATCTTATGTATGGCAAAACTTTTCGACCAAACTAGCGAAAAAATTTGAAAAATTTTCCCACTTCAATTTTTGAGGCCATAGCGATTGCAATACTCCAAAACAAACCTATATTCATATTTTACATGAATATTTTTCAAAAAATATTAAATATTAAAGAAATCGGTCGGATGTAATTCTATGAACTTAACATAGCTCAAATTTTAAAGCGACGAACGGAGGTTATGATTGTATACGGTAACCTAAGCAATAAACTCTATATGTCACATCATGAAATTAGCAATAAATATCAATTAGTAATAAAATTACTAATAAGTACTACTAATAATTACTGATTAGTAACAAAATCCAACGAAACATTCGACGTAGAACAATAATTGGGCGAATTTTTGAAAAGAGATCGATGGAGTTAATGACCTCCAAATTGACAGTCGTTTTAAACTTCCGATTGATTATCTCGACCATACCGCCGCTCGTCGGCCTTCAGAAGTCATTCTCATCTCTCCAACGTGAACAATTCGAACTCTAATATTCGTTTAAAAACCGAAGCGCTCTTCGTTTTTTTTTCATCTCTCCTTTACAATTTTGAAACTGGCTAATATTTATTTCGCTGGATTGAGAGAGAGCAATAAGTTTGGAAATTAGGGGAAAAAAGGAAGCGCCGAAATCAAAAATGAAAAGAAAGTGAAAAATGTAGCGCGCAAATAGCTTAAAGATAACATAAAAGTTTGATAAAATAAGACAACTGAAGAGTCGGTTTCGTTTTTTCTCTGCTTTGCTGTCCATCATCCATTTTGAACTTATCTAAATTGAGAATTTGAAAAAAATTCTAACATAAAATCGCTTTACAAACTGAAAAATTTCTCAACTTACCAACACTCTACTAGCGATAAAAATTTGTTCATTAAATTCTGAACAATCGATAAGGCAAAATTGTGTTATATGATGCTGTTTGAGTTTGTCGGTAAAAGCATGCATAGACGATAGAAAACGAAAGCTTCGTGAGAGTGGCCAATTTTGCGAATAACACAAAGCTTCTTAAATCGAGCAAATTTAAAATGAAAATTTGCTGACTTCCAAATCGTTTCTAATTGCTTTTTTTTTAAAAAAAAAGTGAGCGTAAGAAAGCAAGCCGATTTAAATGCTAGATTACGGTTGGGGAAAGAAAGAAAATCCAGACGTATAGGGGGGAATGCTCAAAGATATTATGAGAGTTCCACTCAAAAAAAAAACGGAATTGCTGACTTGGACTATTATTGATTTTTATCCTCTATGCGTACGAAAAAAAGGTGATATAGCATATCGAACAGTAAAGGTAGAGTACCCTCTTGTTGGTTTTTTTCTTAAAGCGCAGCAAAGCTCAATGAAATATTTCACTTTAGTATATTGGCATGAAATATTTCTTAATAGAAATTCTTTTACAGCTTCGAAAAGTCCGCAAAATCACGTATTGCAGTGTTTTTTTGTTGAAAAAGTAGCTTATCACGTATATATAAAAATAACACCTTCAGCACACCATACGAACAAAAACAAGCATGAAATTAATGATCATACGAACTGTTCAAGAGGGTTTAACTGAATGTGGTCCCAAAACGCTTTTGATGCAGTCGAGAAATTATATGTGTTGAACAATACATACTTTAGATTTGTGTACTATACTCATTGGTATCGAAAAGATCAGGACCGCAGGGGACATGCTTTAATGACCGCAAAAAAACAGATCGCGAAAATTTTGTAGCGTACTTTCTCGTCGAACATAAAAGTAAATCTGCGTTTGAATTTTGCAGCAGTATCAATTCCTAGCTGAATTGCCCATCACCGGTGCACACTATATGAATCGCTTCTCAACTTTTCTTGCCCGAATCCTTCTGCCCAAATATTCCCCAGTGGGCCCAGTGGGTAATTTCGTACCATATCTATTCTATCAAAGACTCGCTTCTTCGCCTCGCATTCGCCAAAAACATCTCCATTAACGACATTTTTGCGGAGGGTCGAGGAAAGGAATTCACATGTTTCTGTTTGCGGTCGGGGCTGCTTCCTGGCCGAACACGTTGCCGACGAAGTCCTCCCTCCGATGAACTATTTGCCCGCCTTTTTAGCAACCCTCCCTCGCGTCAGCTTCTGCTTTAGGGCCGGGTAATTTGTTCTCCCGATCTGCCGTTCTGCTTCAGTAAAAATTTCCTCCCGAAGAAGATTTCAGAGTGAATAAAAGGCTTCCATCTGTAAAAACCGAACCCCGTTTAAACATCTATTAAAATAGACGCACTGAAAAACGCTGAATATGATGAAGTCCGAAAACTTTTTGCATGTATAACATGCATACCCAAATTTAATACGCAGGTAAAAATGGTTTAATAATGACACATACATATATATACACACATCTAATAAATATTTAAAAATATATATATGTGTATAGTAAATTCGGAAGACCAACTGCTTGGGCTCAGTCACGGCCTGCTATTCTAAATGAGCTCCAATTTTACCTAGCTCATGCTTTAAAACATTTGCTAGCACTAAATAGCGCATAAGAAACCTCTTCCAAAAACAAGAATGCAAACAAATTTCCGTTCGTTACGCACGGAACATGCTGTTCGATTAATCTTTTTGCAAAATGAAAAATTTCTTTTAAATATGCCGTCTCTCGATAGAGGACGCCAAAGTTCAAGCCAAACACGTGAAATGCTTTGATTTTCCCTCTCGTCTGCTCGCTCCGATAACGCTGACCATTCGCCCCGATCGACATTCATCCATTCACTCACGCCCACTCGTCCAATATGACCGACCGCTTCTTACAACAACCATTGCTTATATCGGCCGGCCTATATTCTCACCCAATATATCAAATGAGTTTTTCTAAACGAAATAATATGCCGTTATTTTTTTCTCTCAATATTGCACTCTATTGGTGCAAACAGTTTAGCAGCTGCAAAATTTTCAAAACCACTTATGCAAATAAGAAGGGTATTATCCGCCGTTGCAGCTATTCACATAGGCCAAGTTGTTGTAACTGGCCCCGAAATGCCTAATTAAATAGCGATTATCACCGAATCCTAAGCATGAGCATCATTCAGGTAAAAGAGTGAAAGGCAATGCTGATCTAATGGGTCTTGAGCATCTTGAACTCTCTTTAAAAAAATGGCTTCAGATCGGTCCTATACTAAAAACGATATCATTGGTGTCAATCTATGCCTTATAAACTTTATTAGCAAAAGTATTAGTTAAGCCGTCATTGCGCCTAATATTTCAGTGCTCGCAATATTTGACGAATTTAACGTTCGAATGTGAACGATTCATTACGGAAGGTGAACAAAAATTGTAGTATGGTTTGAGAGTACGAAGAATGCTTTAAAATAATTCAGCTAGCCTATACTCTTGCCTTGCCTCGACATACAACCAAGGCAATAATATAGGGAGATAGGACTACAGCTTTAAATGTGGCTATTGCATTGCGAAGTCAAGATTAACGGCAGAAATGTTGAACGGCTAACCATCCTACACAATTTGCCTATTTCGTATTAAAAAAAAAACTAAACTAAACCCATTCTCCTTTTTCACCCTAGTTCGGAAATTTAAAAAATCATATAAGGCACATTCCGCGTAAATTCTCTGAGAAGAGGATGGGTCAAATACATTTGAGGGCAAAAACTGTAAAATCAGCCCCTCCGTACCAATCCCCACACCTTAAAAAAATAGAATAACTAATGCGACAATATTATTCTCCTTAAAAACAATTCGCCGCTTTAGCTTATAAATGAGAACAAATAAGTGTTTATTATTTGTTACTCAGTAGGAACTGAAAAATCGATACTATCGATCAATAATGAGAAAGCTAAGCAATCACTGGTAGGGATCACGAGAGAGCGGCGAATATTATTCGATCGGATGAAGGTCGTAGAGTAATATAAGTGGAAAGTGAACAAGTGATCGGACGGCTGAGTCGGATAGATCACTCCTTTTAAATGTTACGAAAGCCATAACGTTATTTTTCTTTTAAAAAAAACATGAAGCTATAATTTCCAGGACATAAAGGTGCCAAAAAAAAAATTCATAAATTTAGCAATTCTCCTCAATATAGATCACCCAACGAACGATCTTGTGATCATCGACGATGCATCCCCCTCTGCGTTTCAACTTTTTCTATCCGCACTACCAAAAAGTTAGGGAAACATTCAGCGATTACCAGCAATGATGAGTGAACTCAACGCAATGACAAAAGCGCTCGAAATGAACTTAGCGCAGCGAACACAACCGCTCAACACATTTCGTTGAAAGACAATGATAGCCAGAGTTAGCCTGAAACAATTCACACCGAATCATGGGTGCCGCCAAAAAGCTTTAGAGTATCCGTTAGAGCGCACGCTACATGTGATCTATTGGAGAGCTGAAACAATACAACCGCTAACTATAAAAGGCCGTACTGTTGTGATGCTGGATAGCCACAAAGTGTGCATGCTTGCAGTCCTATAAATAAATTGGCTTATCGTAGAAGAGTTCATTAGCGGGGAATCATGCGGGCAAAGATTATGCACTGCCCAAGGGTTTTTCGCTACTGCTTTGAGGAAGGTCGGTTCCAAAGCGAAATAATTCTCTCGCCCTCCCCCCCACCCCTCCCAACCTCACGATGCGTTGGCGTTTACTGACTACATGCAATACGTTTAGCATACACATTACAACCGCATTCATAAAGGCTCGGTAAGAGTGTAAAAATGAGCAGTGGGATATTTGTATGGAGTAAATGGGCATAAAGCCCGATATGTTGTTCGCGAAATTTAACGAAAGAGTAAAGTGAAGCATTACAATATAACTATATTCAACAGAGTAAAGAGCAGAACCAGTACTGGCTCTGCCCTCCCCCTACCCATCCCCTCCCCTTCATTTCTATGAAAATGCGCAATGCGTAAACATCGTGCACCTCACACCCCTATCATCCCGTTCTCTCCCACTAGATGTCGCAATAGGTGCCAACAACAGAACAGCAAAATGTTTGAACGCCTAATAATATTCGATGCCCGCAAAGCTTAGGCGCTTACAATCAAATAAATAAATGACGGCGATCATTCATTGCGCGATAAAAAACAGTCAATGATAACAATTTTCTCTTTGCTGACGAGAGATTTTCGCTTTTCTCAAATGGGTATTACAACACAGAGGTAACGATAATCGTTCTTTTGCGAACGCGTTACTACGAACGGCCATTGACTTACAAAAAGTTTTTAAGATGTATAGTCTTAAAAAAACAACTAAATCTGCTGTACAATTCCAGTACTACTAGTAAATCATCTGTAGTAACTGTAATACTCTACGTTCCAAGAACGACACATCATACACTATAAGTAAGATTAAATTTGTTAAGATCTGAAAATGGTGACTATTTGAAAAAAACAGATCTGAAAATGGTGACTATTTAAAAAAAAAAACTATTTTCATTAAAAGAACACATGTAATTCAATGCGTTTGTTATCTTGCAGATAGAGGCTGGTGGCAACTTAGTAGGAGTCTTTAGAAGCGATTAGCTAAACGTTGGAAATTTCTCACGAATATTGGCATTGGCACTCTTCTGGATTATCATTGGGGATCCTTAAGAAGGAAGCCTTGTTCATAAGTCGTTGATAGGTATTAGTTTATCAGATATCCGTATGCATTTGTTAACTTTAAATTGATCTTTGATCACTAAAGCTTTAGTTTTACCATTTGCGTATCGAGTGAATAAACGATGTGAACCTCTTGTCTCTAACGCAATGAGCAATTCAAAGTGATTGCCGTCGTTGCTGCTCCAAAATGAAACAAAGAGGAACGTAAGCAATACGATCAGCAATTCATTTTCATTTTGTTTACAACGTCCATATCTTTCGGCTTAATGCTAAGCAATAGACAAACGCTTTGTCTTATCTCGTAACACAGAATCAATTATTTTCAAATACGTTTTACAAGTTTATGCATATCGACGAACATATTAGTAAACGATTATTAACGCAAAAATAGTTTAAAGAAACGTGAAATTATGATTGATACGAGAATTAAACGGAATCCTAAAATTTACGCATATTTTACGACGAAATAAAAAAAATCCTAAAATTAAGGATAGTGAAATAAAGAAAAATCACAAATTTTCGAAGTCTTAAGTGATCAAATCCAAAAAGTTTTGGGTATTCTTTTTAACAAACTGAAAACTATTAAGAATTAAGACATTTGCAATTTCAGCTTTGCAGCAAAACGTACTACATCCGATCACCAACCCTCCCAATATCCACGTATGAGAGGTTATCGAATGCGCAAGTTTGCTCAACACTTCTACTTGCAAATCCAGAAAAAGCATAAGTGAAAATAAAATGTGACAAAACGTTTTATACATTTTGTGAATGTTTCAAATCACTGCTCTCATCGAATACTATAAATATAACTAGCGAATAGGAAAAGAAATAGATCAAACTTCCATTCTTATAGAGAAGTTTTCGATACCCATAAATTACGCACGTTTACAATATTTGAGCAAAATCGAATATATCCTAGTACATCTCCGAGATAAATTATTTTTCATAGTATTTTTCCGGAGTCTTTTCGAAGTGTCGGAGTTTTTATCGCATTTTCGAAACGATCCGACGTTCTTCGCTTAACCAATCAGTCAGTTGTTCACTTCTTTTTGTGCATAAGCGGAAGACGACGAAAGAAGGCACACACAGATTTTTGAGCATCGCGTCTTTGATGGTTAAGCAAAAGTGCACGTGGTACAAGTGGCGCCATTGAGTCGTTCGAAATTCAAAAATTTATCACTTGCTAAGCAACGATCATATCGTTTAACAGCAAAATTAAGCAAGCAGTAAGAGAAAAGCAAAAAAACTGTAAAAAAAGTACTTTTTGAAACATTATCAATATAAATGCAATTGTCTTGTTAGATTACAAACAGCTAATAAAACATGCTCGCAAGTCCATGAAACTAGAAGCTAATAATGTTGATTTTAGCGAAAAACTATTTCTAGTTGAACGAATGGATCGAAGAGAGGCAGAAAATGAGGAGGTGGGGGGAGAGGAGGAGGACGCAGAAAATGAGGGGAGAGGGAGAGGGGGGCTCAGGCGCATAAATGGTCAAAAAAATGATGCAAGAATAGGTTCTCAAAATGTCCTAACGACAATATAGAAATCTTTGAGAAGAAAAAAATCAACTGATGGAAATGTGCACAAAATTCGCCGATATCAAATCAATCTAGGTGGTACACCATCTAATGTGGCAAAAAACTTCGCCTAATTAAATAGATGCTCATCGATGTATGTGAAAAGAAGAGTCAGATGAAACATAAGGCTGAAAGTGAAAAGAAAGGAGATAACAGTGAGAAGGCAAAGGACCAGTACAGTAATTTACTAGTAAGAATCAAAATGGAACAATAAAGTACTAGTATGAAGATGTAAAGACTTCCTAGGGTACACTTTGCATTACACAGTACAGTATGTCACTAGTGCACTTCATACCGTTTTCTCCCCCTTTGGGACCAAAAGCGGCTGAAAACTTCCTATTTTTAGCATGAGGGGTTGAACTTTATGAAAACCCCCTGCCTAAGGGCAACGAAATGCTCCATCGTCTAGGGAGCCCCAGGGAATGTAAAACGTTATTATGCCTAACAAAATTTATGATTTTCCTGAAAATGTCCAGTACCAATATTTATCACTAAGGTCAGACGTAGCGAAGGACGAGATCCCTGAGGAGCAATGCTGCCCCGAGTGGGGATCCTCTGCTTTTGGGTGAGGAAACGGGGAATTTTGAATTTTTAATGAAATCTATTACGCAAAGAAAAGATTCAGTTTCGACTGAAGAGCATGAGCATAGATAAGGAGAATGTGAGTCCCTCTTTTATTCATTGTATTACAACCCTACAATAATTTCAGATACCTCATTTATTTGGATAGCGACCCCCCTAGATGGTAAGCGGATTCCGCTCTCCCTAGGAGGTCAACTTGAAAATCTGCCGACCCCAAGTTAATAACGACTAGGTCGACGAGATCCTCCCGTTCCCCCCCTCCCCCCATATAGGCGGTTTCCCTACGTAGACCTAATTATGTACAGTAAAAAAAAAGACTGGAGTCAAATGAGCAACGCTGATTTCACTTTTCATCAACAATATGGTAGAAGAGCTAGCTTCCACGCTCATTTAAATCTCAATGGGAAGGTTCCGAAAGGATTTCTATCACGCAATAATCGCTTCGCTAAAAAAAAAAAGAATTATTCTGTATGCATACTAAGTACTGGAAACAAATGTACGGTATTGCGAGCGTGCATGTTATGTACTTTTATTATTAATTGTTAACTTACAAATCTAATAAGTAAAATGAACGCAAGCCAATTATTACTCGTCGAGTTATGAGCAGTCTAATAGATATATTTTGAATGCGTTTTGTATAGTGCTTAGAAAGTGCGAAATATAAACCCTCTTATCAGTATCTATTTTTTGTTATCACTAACGACCATGAGACGCTCTCAGCGATAATCCTTTGTTTCTATTCACTATTTAAGAGTTTTGCAAACAATTTTTCAAAAAAATTTAGGCTGAAAAAGGAAGAAGATAGACACTATGGTATATAAAGAGCTGTTTCGGGAAAAAACTTCAATTACGACTGGCAGAGTTTAAGATTTATATCTACGATAATCGTTTTCAGAAACATAGCATTTCCTCCTGTATACTTCGAATACTTCGAATAAAGTTGAGGTTTCGTTTTAAAAGCCGGGAGATATTAATTTAACGTAATGCCCTGCGAGGCACGAAGAATTCTGAGGATGAAGGCAGAAGAATCCCGACGACACTTCCTATTATTGCTTTCCGATCGCTGGCATTCTGAACAACGACTTCAGTGAGTTTTGAAGTTCTCAACACGATCGGAGACAACCTTCTTCCCCATCCTCCCCCTCCCCCCCCTCCCCACTCCTCTCCATCCCGCCCGCATCACTTATCCAAATCGCACTCAACATCTCGACAGTTAATGGCCACGCCAAAGTATCGATACGATTTGATTAGAATATAAACGTGAGTTAGCCAGCGAATGTAAACATCTGCTGCATCACCTTGCGATTCAGCAAGCACACAAAAACAGGAGCCGCGAATAGTTAGCCAAGGAATGCAGAAAGATAAAATGCAATGTGAGCGACGCGAATCAAAAAAAAAGTGCCTGAGAATATCGCGCTGCTCCCTTTAGGAATAATGCTTTCAAAATGATTCTGACGAATTAGTGGTCATTGAGCATATGGAGAGAAGTGAGGGAGAGGGAGGGGGAGGGGGAGGGGAAAGGAAAGGAGTGGGGAGAATAATGTGAAGAGATCGGCAGAACATAACAAGAACCGGATTTGTCATGTTCGAGTAAGACACTTTACAGAAAAAACGGATAATGTTCGATAGCAAAACTACACATCTTAATTCGATTGTTTTTAATTTTCTAATGGTTCAATTTTCTAATTTTTTTAAATTTGCTTAATTTAGCTATCAAATAGTTGGTCGATTCGGACCATACCGATGCGTGTACGTCAGAACAATCAAGACGAATATTATATTTCACAAAGTCATCAGGATGTAATTCGAGAGTTGCTTGATGAAGACTCAATCAGCAAAAAACACAACTGTTCTCATTGTTCCGATATGCACATATTACTGTGATCCGGGTACATTCTACTGATATCATACAGTGCGCTTTCATATCAGAACTGCAATCAGTAAAGTTAGTTATTGTTAAAACAAATCCAAACAAACGCACTTATAGACAGACACCAACTTCATAAAAGGTCAACATAATGCGCTTTGTAAAACGAAATGTTTATCGAAATTAATGAAGAAAAGAAATTTTAGTGTGGCGAACAAACTAGCATCGACTGTTGCTCTAAACACTATAGGAATATATCCGTAAATCTGTTTACATTTCATACGGTTAATAAGCCATGAAATGCAAGTGTAAATAAACTAATAATAACGCCAACATGTTGAACAAGTGAAAGAAGGTAGCTAACACAAACTTCATCAGTACTCAGTATAATGCACGAGTTTGTTTGACATTATCGACGAAGCCGTGTTATAGAGTTGAAGCTTTGTTATGAGGGATAAAAAATATTTTGGTAAATTTTTAAGGCGCTCATTTAATTACGAAAATTTTCAACAATTTAAACTATGACGCCTAACTAAATGAGATCGATTAAACGTCGCCGACCGCTTCTATATTATATACGTCGTCCAAAACTGAACGAGTATCGCTTGTGGAAAAGCGATCGTAACATATGGACAAAAGCCATAACAGAAAGCATTAAGCGTAAGATTCATGCATAACGAAGAGTGGCAGACAACTATACAACAACAACCAACACAAAGCTGAGACCACAAAATTCACTGGACCATTCATTTATTGATCTAATCTTAACGAGGCGGCTTCCCATATTTTTGAGCTTTTGAAAACCGGTCAACGCATGTGACGCTAATGACGTCGTGGTTTCATCCTGTCGAACGACGAACTGGTGCACGATATAACCGGTATATAGGTGAGAGAAAAGTGAGAAATTGGCAGATCAGGAGAATATTACATCAGTTTTGTACGATTCACAAATGATCGGTGGCACAAAATAGTGCTATCGCATTTTTTACATAAACTGCACTAAAATTTAAACAGTAAGATTATATTTAAAAAGAAAGAATAAATTAAAAATCAGGATTTCAAAAAAATTCGCCTCAATGACACGGAATAATGCTAGTATTGTATCTAAGTTAGATGATCGTATTCTATGTTGATGACTCCAAATGACAACTTTAACAATCGGCACCTTTTACGCACAATCCTTATAATGACATCGTTTTGAATGAATGAATAATTGTTGTTGGTCAACGGAGCGATTATAGGTCGAGGCTTGCAGATATTTGAATTTCAAATGAGGCAACAAAACTGAGTACCCATTTCAACATGGATGGACTATAAACAACCGTAAATGGCATAGAGACGTTTTTAGGCGAGTTTAGTTTCTTTAACTATGCGAAATATATGCCAAACGAATTGTGCTAAAGATAATTTAATGAAAAGCATATAATGCTAGGTTTAGCTTATTGGTACGAAACATTTAGGAGAAGCTCCATCAGAAGTTATGAGAAAATAAGCCTGCTTTCACCATAAATTACGAAAAATTTCCATTTCTTGGAAACAACATGCACTATTCAAATTTCAAAAACAAATGTAAGACCAGTTTAAAAGAAGTCAAAATGAGTTTAACCCTTATGACGTTGAC